>AWOL01S0020806.1:5748-34646 GCA_000715115.1 Nicotiana otophora
GAGCAGAGTTAAAGCGGGATCGTAAGGATTCAAGGTAGAGCTGCTTAGTCGTCGCAGTCCCTTGGAGTCTTTTTATTTCATTGTACTGTTAATTTGTAATCAAATAGTATTGTATATTCGGTCCTTGTGATAATTTCATGTATTCAGTTAGAGTTCGTGACTCAGTACTACCAGTCTTGGGAAGTTGTATATTGTAATTATTTTCGCTATTATTTTCAAAAAAAATAGCTTCAAAATGTAATTGAAATCGGCTTACCTAGTCTTAGAGACTAGGTGCCATCACGACGCCTGTGGTGGGATTTTGGGTCGTGACAACATCAAAAGCTAATAAGCCATGATTCACTAAATTGCATACTAGCAAATAAATTGGTGATTTGATTTTCAATTTTAACAATCTCTTCCTCCTTATATCCCTCGATATCTTCCTGCTCCTTTCACCTAAATATCTAAAATTTTAATTTCCACTTTTCCATGCGTGTGCATACCTCTTCCTAGATTTTAGATACTATACAAAAAGAAATCACAGGAAACGAAGATAGCAGCACCGGCATTGATGGATTTGCAGGAGAATATCACAAGGAATGGAAGAAAAAAGATAAAAGTGACAACTGGGTTGTTGATGTTCTTGATCAATTTGGTAAAATGTATGATATTAGTTCCATATTTACTTTAACTATTAGATAGTAACTAATGGGTTAATAAACTCAAATTTGACAAAGTAATGTAGATGGTCCGTAGAAAGGCCATATTCGATATTAGAAATGGCAAGTAAATGTTGTGAAGATAGGGAGAGATGGAGGAAAAAAATAAGATTCTTGAACATGGTATGGAGGGGGAGTTTGGCTAGCGGAACAAATGAAGAGAGAGACAGAGAAGGGCGGGGAAGACAAGTGTCACGACTCCAAATTCCCTCCATAGGATGTTGTGATAGCACGTAGTCTCTAAGACTAGGTAAGCCTATCAATGCGGAATAACAATAGAAATGTGAAATAAATAAATGTGCAAATTCACATAAGTACAACTCCCAAAGCCCGATAGAAATAAGTCACAAGCTTCTAAGAATTTATTCTGAGTGTCTCTATACATGCGTATCAAGCCACCCTTATCTCACCGCATGCGTTTCAACACCCAGACCTTATACCACCGCATGCGTATCAATATCACAATATATCACAATTTGCACCTCAAGTGCCCAAGTATTTCAACTTGCCAAAATCCGACAATCCATTCAATTACGAGTCCAACCATACTAGTTTCACTCAAATCCGACTCCGAAATCTCAAAAATTCGTTTTATGAGATTTCTAAAAATTTTCACAAATTTCCATCTCAAAACACTAATTAAATGATAAAAACAATGATATATTCGTGTATATTCACCAAATCCAAGTTAGAATCACTTATTCCCAATATTTATCCTTGAAAATCTCTCAAAAATAGCCTCTCCCAAAGCTCCAATTTGTCAAAAATAGAAATGGGACGAAACCCCCGTTTTATAACTTAAAGTCTCTGTCCAGGCGCTGCCCTCGATTTCCTGACCTCGATTTCCTGACCTCGATTTTGACCTCGATTTTTTACCTCGATTTTTGACAGATGAAGGAAAACCAGATCAGCCAAAAACCAGCAAACTCAACTTCAGCAGTCTCCCAACTTTAATTCTTGATCCGTTAACCATCCAAAACTCACCCGAGGCCCTCGGGACCTCAACCAAATACACCAACAAGTCCTAAAATATCATACAAACCTATTTTAAACCTCAAATCATATCAAACAATGTTAAAACCATGAATCACACTCCAATTCAAGCTTAATGAAACTAAAAAATTTTAACTTCTACATTCGATACCGAAACCTATCAAATCAAGTCCGATTGACCTCAAATTTTGCCCACAAGTCATAAATAACATAACAGAGCTATGAAAATATTCAGAACTGGATTTTGACCCCGATATCAAAAAATTAACTCCCCGGTCAAACTTTCCAAAAATTCAACTTTCGCCATTTCAAGCCAAATTTCACTACGGATTTTTTAAAAAAATATCAGACCCGCTCCTAAGTCCAAAATTATCATACACAGCTATTGAAATCATCAAAACTCCATTTCGGGGTCGTTTACACATAAGTCGACATACAGTCACTATTTGAACTTAAGCTTTAAACCTTATAACTAAGTATTCCAATTCATTCCAAAACCTCACCGGACCCAAACTAATTACCCCGGCAAGTCACATAACAAATGTGCAGAATAAATTGAGCAGTAAATGAGGGAATGAGGCTACAACTCTCAAAACGATCGGTCGGGTCGTTACATTCTCCCCCTCTTAAACAAACGTTCGTCCTCGAACAAGTTTACAATTATACCTGGAGTGGTGAAAAGATGAGGATAACGGCTGCGCATATCATGCTCAGTCTCCCAAGTCGCCTCCTCGACCGGATGACCCCTCCAATGTACTTTCACTAAAACAATGCTCTTTGATCTTAGCTTTCTAACTTGTCTGTCCAAAATGGCCACTGGTTCCTCGACATAAGATAGATCCTTGTCCAATTGGACTGAGCTGAAATCTAACACATGAGACGGATCGCCGTGATACTTCCAGAGCATGGAGACATGGAACACTTGATGAACTGGAGAGAGACTGGGTGGATGTGCAAGTCTGTAAGCCAGCTCTCCAATTCTTTCAAGAATCTCAAAAGGCCCAATATACCTAGGGCTCAACTTTTCCTTCTTCCCAAATCTCATAAAACCTTTCATGGGCAAAACCTGGAGCAAGACCCGCTCACCAACCATGAATACAACATCACGAACCTTCTGATCCGCATAACTCTTTTGTCTAGATTGGGCTGTACGAAGCCGATCTTGAATTAATTTAACCTTTTCCAAAGCATCTTGAACCAAGTATGTACCCAATAGTCTAGCTTCGCCCTGCTCGAACTAACCCACTGGAAAACGACATCGCCTACCATACAAGGCCTCATACAGAGCCATCTGAATGATCGACTGGTAGCTGTTGTTGTAAGCAAACTCCGCAAATGGTAAGAACTGATCCCAAGAACCCCCAAAATCTATCATACAAGCACGAAACATATCCTCCAATATCTGAATAGTGCGCTCGGACTGTCCGTCTGTCTGAGGGTGAATGTTGTACTCAACTCCACAGAGTACCCAACTCTCGCTGTACAGCCCTCCAGAACCGTGATGTAAACTGCATACCCCAGTCATAGATGATAGATACCGGTATGCCATGAAGTCTGATAATCTCGCGAATATAGACGTGAGCCAGTTGTTCCGAAGAGTAAGTAGTAACTACAGGAATGAAATGGGCAGACTTAGTCAACCTATCCACAATCACCCAAGCTGCATCGAACTTCCTATGAGTCCGTGGGAGCCCAACAATGAAATCTATAGTGATCCACTCCCATTTCTATTCTGGAATCTCTAACTTCTGAAGTAATTCACCCGGTCGTTGATGCTTATACTTCACCTGCTGACAAATTAGGCACCGAGCTACATATTCCACTATAGTTTTCTTCACTCGCCTCCACCAATAGTGCTGTCTCAAGTCCTGATACATCTTTGTAGCATCCAGATGAATGGAGTACCGCGAACTGTGAGCCTCCTGGAAAATCAACTCACGCAAACCATCTGTATTAGGCACACATAGCCTGCCCTGCATTCGTAATACAATGTCATCTCCAATAGTGACTTCTTTGGCATCACCGTACTGAACTGTGTCCTTAAGGACAAGTAGATGGGGGTCATCATACTAACGCACCCTGATACGATCATACAGAGAAGACTGAGAAACCACACAAGCCAAAACTCGTCTCAAAAACATCCAATCTAACAAATTGGTTGGCCAAGACCTGAACATCCAAGGCTAAAGGCCATTCTGTTACCGGTAGATATGCTATGCTGCCCAAACTCTCCGCCTTACGACTCAAGGCATCAACCACTACATTGGCCTTTCCGGGATGATAGAGAATGGTGATATCATAATCCTTAAGTAACTCCAACCACCTCCGCTGCCGTAAATTAAGATCCCTCTATTTAAATATATGCTGTAGACTCCGGTGGTCGGTATAAACCTCACACTGGACACCATATAAATAATGCCGCCAAATCTTTAAGGCATGAACAATAGCTGCTAACTCAAGAGCGTGGACCGGATAATTCTTCTCATGTACCTTTAATTGTCTGGATGCATAAGCAATCACCCTACCGTCTTGCATTAATACTGCGTCGAGACCAATACGCGACGCATCACAATACACAGTATAAGACCCTGAACCTGTAGGCAATACCAATACTGGGGCTGTAGTCAAAGTTGTCTTGAGCTTTTAAAAGCTCTCCTCACATTCCTCGGTCCACCTGAATGGAGCACCCTTCTGGGTTAATTTGGTCATAGGTGCAGCAATAGAAGAGAAACCCTCTACAAAATCGGCGATAATACCCCGCCAAACCAAGAAAACTCCAGATCTCAGTAGCTGATGATGGTCTGGGCCAACTCTGCACTGCTTCAATTTTCTTTAGATCTACCTTAATCTCTTCGCACGAAACTATATGACCCAAAAATCCCACTGAATCAAGCTAGAATTCACACTTTGAAAATTTTGCATATAACTTCTTTTCTCTCAAAGCCTGAAGCATAGTCCTCAGGTGTTGTTCATGATCTTCTCGACTCCGGGAATACACCAGAATGTCGTCAATAAACACAATGACGAAAGAATTAAGATAGAGCTGAAATACACTATTCATTAAGTGCATAAATGCTGCTGGGGATTTGGTCAGGCCAAAAGACTTCACAAGAAACTCGTAATGACCATACCGAGTCCTGAAATCAATCTTCGGGATATCTGGTTCCTGAATTTTCAATTGATGATAGCCTAAACGCAAGTCGATCTTAGAGAACACTCTAGCACCCTGAAGCAGATCAAATAGGTCATCAATACGTGGCAATGGATACCTGTTCTTTACTATAACCTTGTTCAGCGGCGATAATCAATACATATCCGCATAAAACCATCCTTCTTCTTCACAAATAAGACAGGAGCACCCCAAGGCAATACACTGGGCCGAACAAAACCCTTATCAAGCAGTTCCTGTAACTACTCTTTTAATAATTTCAATTCTGCTAGGGCCATACGATATGGTGGAATAGAAGTGGGCTGAGTGCCCGGTAACAAATCAATACCAAAGTTAACATCCTTGTCGGGTGGCATACCTAGAAGATCCGCTGGAAATACATCAGGAAAATCCCTTACTACAGGAACTGACTCCACGATAAGAGTATCAACACTAACATCTCTCACATAGGCCAGATACACATCACACCTCTTCTCAACCATTCGTTGAGCTTTAAGAAATGAAACAACTCTACTAGGAACATGATCCAAGGTACCTCTCCACTCTAGCCGCGTTAGACCTGGCATAGCCAACATCACCGTCTTGGCATAACAATCAAGGATAACGTGATAAGGCGACAACCAGTCCATGCCCAAAATAATATCAAAATCCACCATACTGAGCAATAATAAATTAGCTCTGGTCTCAAAACCACTGATAACAATTAAACACGACCGATACACGCGGTCCACAATAATAGATTCACCCACGGGTGTAGATACATAAACAGAAGAACTCAAAGAATCACGGGATACGCCCAACTACATGGCAAAATAAGATGCCACATAAGAATAAGTGGAGCCTGGATCAAATAAAACTGATGCATCTCTATGATAGACCGGAATACTACCTGTAATAACAGAATCGGATAAAACGGCCTCTGTCTTAGTAGGAAGGGCATAATATCTGGCCTGGCCTCCCCCTCTGGGGCGACCTCTACCTGTCCAACCTCCACCTCTAGCTGGTTGTGCAGGTGGGGTGGCAACGGGTGCAGTAATCATGGCCCGAGAAGCCTGAAGGTCTTGTGGAATAGGTGGGGCTTGAGAAATCTGTGGAGGTGAAACCCTCATAAGTCTAGGGAAATCCCTCATGATATGACGAGTGTCACCACACTAAAAACAAGCCCTCGGAAGATGTGGCTGCTGGGAATGGCTCGGACCTAATCGACTGGACTGCCCGCTGAAAGCATCTCGTACAGAGATACAGTAGACACTGGCAGTGCATAATATAGAACATGGGGTCTGGGAGTAGCCGGAATGCTGCTGGAAACTAGAAGTGCTGAATGAATAGGACGACTCACATAGCCTCTACCATAACGGGTTACAGCTGGGGCACGAGAATTGTTATTTGTGCCAGAATCTCGGGGTCTCTTAGCTTCCATCTCTTCTCTCTCCCGAGTCTGCATACCCTCTAATCTCCTAGCAATTGACACCACCTGTTGGTATATGATATCCATCTCCAGTTCTCGGGCTATACTGAATCTGATACTAGGGTGGAGCCCCTCGATAAATCGACGAGCCCGCTCTCGAACAGTAGCAAACAAGGTCGGTGCATGCCTAGCCAAATCACTGGATCGTACCGCATACTCTGACACGGTCATATCACCCTGGCGCAGCTGCTCAAACTCTACGCGCCATGCATCCCTAAGACTTTAAGGAACATACTCCCTCAAGAACATATCTGAAAATTGAGTCCAAGTGAGTGAAGCTGCCTCAGCCGGACTATCCAACTCATATGTCCGTCACCATTGGTAGGCCACTCATCTAAGATGGAATTCCGTGAAAGAAACCCCATTGGAATCCATAATACCTATAGTACGAAAGATACGGTGACACTCCGCAAGAAAACCCTGAGCATCCTTTGAAGCTAAACCACTGAATATGGGAGGGTGGTACTTTTTGTACCTCTCGAGCCTGAGCTGATCCCCCTCTGAAACTGCTGCCCTAACCTCGGGCCAAACTGGGATAACTAGCTGCACTGGTATAACCTCTGAGGCATGGTCAACCCGGGCCCGTGGCTCTGGGGTACGGACGGCGGGAGTTTATGCTTCTCCCCCGGCCTGAGATGTGGCAGGAGCAAGTGGAATTAACCCTGCCTGAGCTAGAGTGTTAAACATGCTCAAAAATTGGGCAAGAGTCTCCTGAAGTGCAAGAGTAGTAACATGTGTCTCAGGTGCACGTTCTCCAACTGGAGCTACTGGTGGTTCCTCTGCAGCAGCTCGTGCGGGTGCTCTGGCTATACCACATGGTCTTCATCGGCCTTTGGCTCGGCCTCTTGCGGCTCCAACAGGGGGTGCGGGTATATGATCATCGGATCCAATTGTGCGTGTTCTCACCATCTGTGAGAGAATAGAAAGACAATGGTTTAGAACTTCGAAGTCAACAAATGCGCACGATAAGGAATCAAAGAAGTGAACATTTTCCTAACAGTTACATAGCCTCCCAAAGATAAGTACAGATGTCTCCGTACCGATCCGCGAGACTCTACTAAACTTGTTTGTGACTCATAATACCTATGAACCTAGAGCTCTGATAACAACTTGTCACGACCCCAAATTCCCTCCGTAGGATGTCGTGATGGCACCTAGTCTCTAAGACTAGGTAAGCCTATCAATACAGAATAACAATAGAAATCTAAAATAAATAAATCTACAAATTCACATAAGTACAACTCCCAAAATCTGGTAGAAATAAGTCACAAGCTTCTAAGAATTTATTCTAAGTGTCTCTATATATCATAGTCTAAAGAAAATAAGGAAGACAACATAATAATATAGAAGGGGACTCCGGAGTCTGCGGACGCTGACAGATATACCTCGAAGTCTCCTCGTAAAGATAATTCACAGATGTCTGGTCTGATAAGATGTTCCTGGATCTGCACAAAAAGATGTGCAGAAGCGTAGTATGAGTACACCACATCTGTACCTAGTAAGTGTCAAGCCTAACCTCGGTAGAGTAGTGACGAGGGCAGGTCAGTACCTACTGGAATAATAAAAGACAGAGAGAAAAGCTTAACAATATAATAACAATAATGACAATGGGGATAAATCAAGTAAACAGTATGTCACAATTTAACTACACAGAATAAGGGCAATTAACACCTCGCGAAAGGAAAACAGAAATTTACAACTTTAAGGAAAACACCAAAAATAACCAAAGGCAATGCAACCATAAAGAAATATCAACAAGGGCACTCCCGAGGTACAACCTCGTAGCCCCAAATCATAAATAAATTCACAATATCTCATTTTCTTATATCACCGCGGGAGCCTTCACATTAAATTTTAAACAAAATATTTTTTCCGAAATAACATCTCGCGTTTTAGCCACCCTTATCATACCGCATAACTTCTAGTAGTTCACCTACTAGCCATGCGTATCAAGCCACCATTATCTCACCGCATGTGTTTCAACACCAAGACCTTATACCACCGCATGCGAATCAATATCACAATATATCACAATTTGTACCTCAAGTGCCCAAATATTTCAACTTGCCTAAATAAATCAACAACAATATTTTTTCACAATAAAGAGCTCACGGCTCATGCCAAAATAAATCAACAATAATATTTTTCATAATAAAGAGTGCACTGCTCCATCACAATAAGTACGAAAATCTCACAAAATATTCAGCAAAAATAATATTTCACAAATTTAACACCTTGTCTAAATATCAAATTTTTAAATGTAAAATACTTCATTTTAATAATATTTAAAATTATGAAATCCATCCTTCAAGTAATGCACAAAACAAAAGAAATAGAGTTTCAACTAAACAGGTAAAACACTTAGCAGGAACAGGTCATGCAAATTTAAAATATGAAAATATACTAATGGCGATTATTATAACAGAATAAAATAATTTAATTAATATGTAACAGTGCTCTACACATTTTAAGACATAATCTTTTACATTTAGCCCATGTACACACTCGTCACCTCGTGTACACGACTTTCAACACATCAACATTTATATATCAATACCAATCCTAAGGGAAATTCCTCCACACAAGGTTAGACAAGTCACTTACCTCAAACCACGCTCAATCAATCAAGTAGTATGCCTTTTCCTCGATTTTTCGACTCCGATCGGTTCAAATCTAGTCATAATTAATTCGATTTAATCAATACAAATTATAGGAATGAATTCCATATGAAAATACAAATTTTCTAACAAAATCCGAATTATAACCCAAAAATCGTCTGTGGGGCCCACGTCTCGGAATCCGACGAAACTCACAAAATCCAACAACTCATTCAATTACGAATCCAACCATACTAGTTTCACTCAAATCCGACTCCGAAATCTCAAAAATTCATTTTATGAGATTTCTAAACTTTTTCCCAAATTTTCATCTCAAAACACTAATTAAATGATGAAAACAATGATATATTCGTGTATATTGACCAAATCCGAGTTAGAATCACTTAACCCAATATTTTTCCTTGAAAATCTTTCAAAAATTGCCTCTCCCAAAGCTCTAATTTGTCAAAAATAGAAAATAGGACGAAACCCCCGTTTTATAACTTAAATTCTCTATCCAGGCGCTGCCCTCGATTTTCTGACCTCGATTTCCTACCCTCGATTTCCTGACCTCGATTTTGACCTCGATTTTGACCTCGATGTTTGACCTTGATTTTGACCTCAATTTTTTACCTCAATTTTTGACAGATAAAGGAAAACCATATCAGCCAAAAACCAGCAAACTCAACTTCAGTAGTCTCTCAACTTCAATTCTTGATCCGTTAACTATCTGAAATTCACCCGAGGCCCTAGGGACCTCAACCAAATACACCAACAAGTCCTAAAACATCATACGAACTTATTTTAAATCTCAAATCACATCAAACAACGCTAAAACCATGAATCATACTCCAATTCAAGCTTAATGAAATTAAAAATTTTCAACTTGTACATTCGACGCTGAAACCTATCAAATGAAGTCCGATTGATCTCAAATTTTGCACACAAGTCATAAATGACATAACGGAACTATGAAAATTTTCAGAACTAGATTTCGACCCCAATATCTAAAAGTCAACTCCCCGGTCAAACTTCCCAAAAATTCAACTTTCGCCATTTCAAGCCAAATTTCACTACGGATTTCAAAAAAAAATTCGAACACGATCCTAAGTCCAAAATCACCATACAGAGCTATTGGAATCATCAAAACTCCATTCCGGGGTCGTTTGCACATAAGTCGACATCCGGTCACTATTTGAACTTAAGCTTTAAAACTTGGAACTAAGTGTTCCAATTCATTCCAAAACCTCACCGGACCCAAACTAATTACCCCAGCAAGTCACATAACAAATGTAAGGCATAAATTGAGCAGTAAAATGGGGAATGGGGGCTACAACTCTCAAAATGACCGATCGGGTTACAACAAGGGATTTGCTGACACGTGGCATAAATAAGTATTTAGATAATATTTTTATCTGATAGACGCGCTTCAGTCCTGGTGTTTTACACATGTTGAATCCTGGTCAAAGAAGGTATGTATTAGACACACTTTTAAAAGGTTAAGTGTGTAATATTATTTTTGCCCATAGAAAGTGTGTAACAGGAATTTGGCCCATAGTTCAAGTGCCAACTTATGTATTTTGCTTATATATATTCACTAAAATATAATAAATATTATATTTGAAAGCATAATTTTAAAAATATAATAAGTTCAATACTAAAACTTTAAAAATTGAACTCATCAATTTGAAATCTTGAATCTGCCTTTGATTGCAAATCATTTATAAACAATCTAGGCTTATCCTCTCTTGTTCAAAGTGGGATTGGGCGTCACAGTACCCATATCAATCCAAATTCGTAGCACCTCACTGCCATCTTGCTACCAAACTCTACTACTCTCTCATGACTAGGGGTGTTCGTCGGTCGATCGGTATGGTACGATATTTCGATATTTCGGTTCGGTATTCGATTTCTTAAAATACTATACCAATACCGTAACTAATTAAATTCGGTATGGTTCGTTTTTTCTCCTTTCGGTTTAGGTTTTTTGGTTCGGTAACTTCTGTTTATTCAGTTTAAATACTAACTAGTATATGGAGTCATAGACTGCAATATTCTTAATTAAAATAATCAAAAGTGTATAAAAGTAAAAATATTTGTTGACAAAGTTTTGTCCAAAATCAACAAATATCAACCAGAGAGAGAAAACTCATGTACATAAAGAAATATCTTATTACTTGCTTAGAGTTAATTGATGAACTTAGAGAATAAAGAAAAGTAAAAGTTTAGATATTTTTATATTTATGATATAATTAATAATATGTGTATTGTGTAATATAATATATATTTCGGTACGGTATCGATATTTCGGTATTTATTTTTAAAATACCAAATACCATACCTAATACCAATTATTATTAAACCTTAAACCAAATACCAAATATCAAAAATTTTGATTTCGGTACGGTAATTCGGTATTTACCAAATTATGCATGTCCCTACTCATGACCCCCCGCTAACTTCAATTTTAAAAAAAAAGAAACACGTCATGATATGAAGGGTATGGACCACTTGATAGTTTTCCATGCCTTCCTTTTCTATTGTTATATTTCAATTTGTGCCTTGCAACTTGTTAGTTAAGAAATTTATGCCTTGCAACTTGTCATTAGGGGTCGTTTGGTTGCCGGTTAGAGTTATGCAGCTGTAACGACCCGACCGGTCATTGTAAAAGTAATAGCCTCGATCCCCTATTTACTGTTTCCCCCGCATCTATTTTTGCTATTGTGATTTGTCGGGAGGCTTCGTTTCGGTTTTTGGAGTGTTCCGGGACACTTAGTTCCTAAAGCGGGAGGTCAAGCCTTGGGATTTGGATCGTAGTCGAAACTATGTGAAGACGACTCCAGAATGGAATTCCGTCGGTTTCGTTAGCTCTGTAAGGTTATTTTGGACTTAGGGGCGTGTCCGGATTGTGTTTTGGAGGTCCGTAGCTTATTTAGACTTGAAATGGCAAAAATCAAAATTTTGGAGATTTTGACCGGTAGTGGACTTTTTGATATCGGAGTCGGATTCCAATTCTGAAAGTTGGAGTAGGTCCGTAGTGTGGAATATGACTTGTGTGCAAAATCTGAGGTCAATCGGACGTGGTTTGGTTGGTTTCGGCATCGGTTGTCGAATTTGGATGTTTCAAGTTTATTTAAGTTTAAATTGGGGTGATTCGTGATTTTAGCGTTGTTTGATGCTATTTGAGGGCTCGACTAAGTTCCTATGGTATTTTAGGATTGGTTGAGGTCCCGGGGGCCTCGGGCGTATTTCGGATGCTTAACGGGTCATTTTTGGACTTAGGGAGTTGGCAGATTTTCTGGTGTTATTACAGACATTTTTCTTCATCGCGTTCGCGAGGGAGATCTCGCGATCGTGTAGGTCATCTGAGAGGTCAACTAAAATTGATCTTCACGTTCGCGAAGATGAAGACGCTATCGCGTAAGGTTATCAGGCAGTGCACCGCGAACGCGTGGGCTAGGCTGTGTTCGCGAAGAAAAAGTGAGGCAGCAGTGGAGTTTGAGTGTTACTCTTAGCGGTCGCGTGAGGACAATTGCAATCGCGTAGGCGTGAGCAGCTAGTGCATCGCATTCGCGTGAGGTGTTACTCATTAGAGTAAATTTCTGAGGGAGCGAAGTTGTTCTTCGCGATCGCGAGGCTTTTTCCGCTATCGCGATTAAGGAATCACTCGGTAGTGCTTAAATATTCCAAAAACAAACGGAGGTTTTGCAATTTTTATCAAAAACTTGAGTTGGGAGCTCGGATTTGGACGAGATTTTAAGGGAGTTTCAGAGATATCGATTGGGTAATAATTCTACACTCCATTTTGGTTATATTCCATTAATCTATCATTAATTTCCTTTTTAATTTCAGATTTTGGGGTTGAAATTGGGAGAAATATGGAAGAACTTCTTCAACAAAAGATTTCGAGTTTTGAAAGTGTATTTGTGGTCGGATTTGAGTAATTTTTGTATGGTTAGACTCATGAGTTAATGGGTGTTCGTATTTTGTGACTTTTACTCGATTCTGAGATGTGGGCCCCATGGGTAATTTTTGAGTGAATTTCAGAATTTTTGTTAAAGTGTTGATTTCATTAATTAGATTAGTCTATTATGGTTGTATTTATGATATGTAATTTCTTTTGGCTAGATTTGGGCCGTTCAGAGTCGGATATTCGTGGGAAAGACATTGTGACCGATTTATTGAGCTTGGTTCGAGGTAAGTGGCTTGCCTAACTTTGTGGGGGGGAAACCCCCTTAAGATTTGGAACTATTGGGATATGTGAGCGCCGTGTACGTGAGGTGACGAGTATGTACACGGGCTGGTTGTGGAAAAATCTGATTTTTTTACTGAGAAGCGACCTATTTTTTTTTCCTTTTTATTTCGAGTTATACCATTTTAATGAGTATCAATCTATTTTCATTCTTAATTGAGTTATTCCAATATGTGTAGCTATCCGGTTTAGTCTAATACAGCATGTCTACGTGTCTGAACTGCTTATGTGAACTCTCTGCAGCATGCTTAGTGAATTTCCTGCTTCTTCCTTGACTGGTACTTACTCTCAATCGTAAGATTTCGTGATGTAGTTGTATTTCTATTGTCTGCGCTGTATATTTACTTTGGGACTACAGAACGGTATTCCGGGAGATCCCCATGTACTGCATACTTACTTTGGGACTACGGAACGGTATTCCGGGAGATCCCCATGTACTACATATTTACTTGGGACTATGAAACGGTATTCCGGGAGATCCCCCTGCCTTGCATATTTACTTTGGTACTATGGAACGGTATTCCGGGATATTCCCCTGCACATTTACGTTTGGGACTATGAGACGGTATCTCGGGAGATCCCCTATTGTATTTCTGCGCATTGAGCTGTTATCTTCTATGAATTCTTTCTAGTTAAATTCGAGTCTTTATATTACTGCGATATTTCATTTTTGCCTTGCTTTATTATCATATTCCAGTAGGGCCCGGGCCTAACCTGGTCACTACTCTACCGAGGTTAGGCTTAGCACTTACTGGGTACCGATTGTGGTGTACTCATGCTATTATTCTGCACATGTTTTGTGTGCAAATTCAGGTACTTCTTATCAGCCATGTTACTAGCTGAGAGTGCTTGCTGCCGTACGGAGTCTCCCTCTATTCCCTCCTATGTCATTTACCTTCCTTACTTCTGTTATTAGACTCTGGTGTATAGAGATACTAGTTTCCTTCTGTAACTTGTGACTTATGATGTTCCGGGTTTTTGGATTATTGTGTATTTTGAACAGTTAGTTGTTTAATTCATGTTTTCATTTTATTATTCCACAAATGTTAGGCTTACCTAGTCATAGAGATTAGGTACTGTCACGACGTCATATAGAGGGGAAATTGGGTCGTGACAAGTTGGTATCAGAGCTCTAGGTTCATAGGTATCATGAGTCTCAAGCCGGTTTATTAGAGTCTCGCAGATCGGTATAGATACGTCTGTACTTATCTTCGGGAGGCTATGGAACTGTTAGGAAAATTTCACTACTTTGATTTCTTATCGTGCAAAAATTGTTGACTTCAAAAATTCTAAACTTGTGTATTCTATTCTCTCACAGATGGTGAGGACACGTACAAACAGATCTGGTAACTAGGCACCCGCACCCCCTGCTAGAGCCGCGAGAGGCCGAGGTCGGGGTAGAGGACGAGGACGTCCACGTGGTGCAGCCAGAGCATCCGCACGAGCTGTTACAGAGGAACCCCCAATAGCTCCAGCTGGAGGGCAGACACCTGAGGCACCTGTTCCTGCACCAACCCTCCAGGAGACTCTAGCCCAGTTTCTGAGCATGTTCAGCACCTTAGCTCAGGCTGGATTGATCCCACTTGCTCCTGCCACTTCTCAGGCCGGGGGAGGAGCACAGACTCCCATTGTCGGTACTCCAGAGCAGCGGGTTCAGTTCGACCAGGTTTCAGAGATTGTACCAATGCAGCCGGTAGCTCCAGCTCAGCCCGAGGTTTGGGCAGCAACTTCTGAGGTGGAGCAGCTCATACTTGAGAGGCACAAGAAGTACCACCCACCTACCTTCAGCAGATTGGTTACATATAATGCTCAGGGTTTTCTGGAGGAGTGTCATCGTATTCTCCGTACTATGGGCGTAACGGGGACGAGCGGGGTTTCTTTTACTATAGTCCAGCTTAGAGGAGCAGCCTATCAGTGGTGGTGTGCTTATGAGTTGAGTAGTCCGGCTGAGGCAACTTCACTTAATGGACTCAGTTCTCGGACATGTTTTTGAGGGAGTATGTCCCTCAGAGCCTCAAGGATTCATGGCACGCAGAGTTTGAGCAGCTGCGCCAGGGTGCTATGACTGTGTCAGAGTACGCAATTCTCTTCAGTGATTTGGTCCAACATGTACCGACCTTGGTTGCCACAGTGCGAGAGAGGGTTAGACGGTTTATTGAGGGACTCCACCCCAACATCCGGATTAGTATGGCCAGGGAGTTGGAGATAGATATTTCTTATCAGCAGGTTATGAGTATCGCCAGGAGATTGGAGGGCATGCTTGCCCGGGATAGAGAGGAGAGGGAGGAGAGGGAGGCCAAGAGGTGTCGAGATACTGGTTATTATTCTGGAGCTCGTGTCCCAGCATCTCGCCATGGTAGGGGTTATGTGAGTCGCCCCGTTCATTCAGCTCTTCCAGCCGCCAGTGGTGTTCCTGCTCATTCCAGGCCCCAAGAGACTTATTATGCACCGCCAGTATCTAGTGTGCCTTCTGCACGGGGTGTTCCTAGCGGCCAGTCCAGCAGACCTGGCCCGAGCCAGTCACAGCTGCCATGCCCTCCCAGAGCTTATTTTAAGTGTGGCGACACTCGCCATATGGTGAGGGATTGCCCCAGATTTATGCGAGGTGCACCTCTAGAGACTTCTTAGCCACAGTGTGGTCCACCGGGTCCTCAGGCTATGATTACAACACCAGCTGCCACCCCACCTGCTCAACCAGCTCGAGGTGGAGGTTGGGGAGGTAGAGGTCGCCCTAGAGGGGGAGGCCTGGCCAGATATTATGCCCTTCATGCTCGTACAGAGGCAGTTGCTTCTGATTCTGTCATTACAGGTATTGTTCCAGTCTGTCATAGAGATGCGTCGGTATGATTTGACCCAGGCTCTACATATTCCTATGTGTCCTCTTATTTTGCCCCGTATTTAGGCGTATCGCGGGATTCTTTGAGTTCCCCTATTTATGTGTCTACTCCTGTGGGAGATTCTCTTGTCGTGGACCACGTGTATCGGTCGTGTTTGATAGATCTTAGTGGTTTTGAGACCAGAGCCGACTTATTATTGCTCAGCATGGTAGATTTTGATGTTATCTTGGGCATGGACTGGTTGTCGCCCTATTATGCTATTCTTGATTGTCACGCCAAAACCGTGACGCTGGCTATGTCAGGATTACCGCGGTTAGAGTGGAGAGGTACCTTAGAGTATACTCCCAGCAGAGTTATTTAATTTCTTAAAGCTCAACGAATGGTTGAGAAGGGGTGTGACGCGTATCTAGCTTATGTGAGAGATGTTAGTATTGATACCCCTACAGTTGAGTCAGTTCCAGTAGTGAGGGACTTTCCAGATGTGTTTCCAGCTGATCTTTCGGGCATGACGCCCTACAAAGATATTGATTTTGACATTGATTTGTTGCCAGGTACTCAGCCCATCTCTATTCCTCCATATCATATGGCTCCTCCTGAGTTAAAGGAGTTGAAGGAGCAGTTACATGAATTGCTTGATAAGGGCTTCATTCGGCCCAGTGTGTCATCTTGGGGTGCTCCTATCTTATTTGTGAAGAAGAAGGATGGTCCTATGCGGATGTGTATTGATTACCGCTAGTTGAACAAAGTCATAGTGAAGAACAGGTATCCATTGCCTCGTATTGATGACTTATTTGATCAGTTACAGGGTGCCAGATTGTTTTCCAAGATTGATTTACGTTTCGGCTATCATCAGTTGAAGATTCAGGAGCCAGTTATCCTGAAGACTGCCTTCCAAACTCGGTATGGTCAATACGAGTTCCTTGTGATGTCTTTTGAGCTGACCAATGCCCCGACAGCTTTTATGCACTTGATGCACAGTGTGTTTCGGCCTTTTCTTGACTCATTCGTCATTGTGTTTATTGACAACATTCCGATATACTCCCATACTCGGTAAGATCATAAGCAGCACCTGAGGACTACGCTTCAGACCTTAAGAGAAAAGCAGTTATGTGCAAAATTTTCAAAGTGTGAGTTTTGGCTAGACTCAATGGCATCCTTGGGGCATATATTATTGAGTGATGGGATCCAAGTGGATCCGAAGAAGATTGAAGCAGTGCAGAGTTGGACCGGACCGTCCTCAGCTATAGAGATTCGGAGTTTTCTTGATTTGGCGGGGTATTACCGTCGGTTTGTTGAGGGATTTTCTTCTATTGCAGCACTTATGACCAGGCTGACTCAAAAGAGTGCTCCGTTCAGGTGGACAAAGGAGTGTGAGGAGAGATTTCAGAAGCTCAAGACAGTTTTGACTACAGCCCCAGTATTGGTATTGCCTATAGGTTTGGGGTCTTATACTGTATATTGTGATGCCTCACGGATTGGTCTCAGCGCGGTGTTAATGCAGGACTGTAGTGTGATTGCCTACGCATCCAGACAAGTGAAGGTGTATGAAAAGAACTATCCTGTCCATGACCTTGAGTTAGCAGCTATTGTTCATGCCTTGAAGATTTGGCGGCATTATTTGTACGGTGTTCCTTGTGAGATTTACACCGATCATCGGAGTTTGCAGCATCTGTTCAAGCAAAAAGATATTAACTTGCGTCAGCGGAGGTGGTTGAAGCTACTTAAGGACTGTCTCTTATACACATCTAAATTGGGGTGATTNTCCGGGGAAGGCCAATGTGGTGGCCGATGCTTTGAGTTATCGGGAAAAGAGTTTGGGGAGTTTAACATATCTACTAGCAGCAAAGAGGCCATTGGCGTTGGATGTTTAGGCCTTAGCCAGCCAGTTTGTGAGATTGGATATTTCTGATCCGAGTAGAGTATTGGCTTGTGTGGTCTCTCGGTCTTATATTTATGATCGTATCAGGGAGCTTCAGTATGATGACCCCCCACCTGCTTGTCCTTAAGGATACGGTCCGTCATAGTGATGCTAAGGAGGTCACTATTGGAGATGATAGTGCATTGAGGATGTAGGGCAGGCTATGTGTGCCCAATGTAGATGGTTTGCATGAGTTGATTCTTCAGGAGGCTCACAGCTCGCGGTACTCCATTCATCCGGGTGCCGTAAAGATATATGAGGATTTGAATCAACATTTCTGGTGGAGGAGGATAAAGAAGGGCATAGTGGATTATGTAGCCCAATGTCTAAATTGCCAGCAGGTGAAGTATGAGCATCAACGGCCAGGTGGGTTGCTTCAGAAGTTGGAGATTCCAGAACTGAAATAAGAGCGGATCACTATGGATTTTCCACGGACTCAGCAGAGGTTTGATGCAGTTTGGGTGATTGTGGATAGACTGACCAAGTCGGCTCATTTCATTCATGTTATGACTACCTATTCTTCTGAGCAGCTAGCTCGAATCTACATCTGTGAGATCATCAGGCTTCATGGCGTACCAGTATCTATCATCTCTGACCGGGGTACGCAGTTTACATCACGGTTTTGGAGAGCTGTACAACATGAGTTGGGTACTCATGTTGAGTTGAGCACAACATTTCACCCTCAGACGAACGGACAGTCCGAGCGCACTATTCAGATAATGGAGGATATGCTTTGTGCTTGTGTGATAGATTTTGGGGGTGCTTGGGACCAGTGTTTTCCACTTACGGAGTTTGCCTACAACAATAATTATCAATCCAGCATTCAGATGGCACCGTATGAGGCTCTGTATGGTAGGCGGTGTCGGTCCCCAGCAGGATGGTTTGAGTCGGGTGAGGCTAGATATTTGGGTACGGACTTGGTTCAGGATGCCTTGGAGAAGGCTAAGTTGGTTCAAGATAGACTCCGCACAACCCAGTCCAGACAAAAGAGTTATGCGGATCGGAAGGTTCGCGATGTTGCATTCATGATTGGAGAGCGGGTCTTGCTCCGGGTTTCGCCTATGAAGGGCGTTATGAGGTTCAGAAAGAGAGTCAAGCTGAGCCCAAGGTTTATTGGTCCCTTTGAGGTGTTGAGGCGAGTTGGGAAAGTTGCTTATGAGCTTACCTTACCTCCCAGCCTAGCAGGAGTTCATCCACTATTTCACGTTTCTATGCTCCGGAAGTATCAGAGTGATCCGTCTCATGTATTGGATTTTAGCTCAGTCCAATTGGACAAGGATATATCTTATGTTGAGGAGCCAGTGGATATTTTAGACAGGCAGGTCAGAAAGCTAAGGTCCAAGAACATTGCTTCTGTGAAGGTTCAATGGAGGGGACAGTCGGTCGAGGAGGTGACTTGGGAGACCGAGTAGGATATGCGCAACCGTTATCCTCTTCTTTTCACCACTTCAGGTATGTCTCTATGCTCGTTCGAGGACGAACGATTGTTTTAATAGGGGGGAGGATGTAGCGACCCGGCCAGTCTTTTTGAAAGTAATAGCCCCGATCCCCTATTTACTGTTTCTCCCACATCTATTTCGGTTATTGTGACTTGTTGGGAGGCTTCGTTTTGATTTTTTGAGTGTTCCGGGATACTTAATCCCTAAAATGGGAGCTTAAACCTTAGGATTTGGACCGTAGTCGGAATTGTGTAAAGACGACTCAGACATGAAATTCCGTCGGTTCCATTAGCTCCTTTAGGTGATTTTGGACTTAGGGGAGGTCCGTAGCTTATTTAGGCTTGAAATGGCGAAAATTAAATTTTTGGAGATTTTGACAGGTAGTGGACTTTTTGATATCGCGGTCGGATTCCGATTACGAAAGTTAGAGTAGGTACGTAGTGTTGAATATGACTTGTGTGCAAAATATGAGGTCAATCGGACGTGGTTTGGTTTGTTTCGGCATCGGTTGTCGCATTTGGAAGTTTCAAGTTTCTTTAAGTTTGAATTGGAGGGTGATTCGTGATTTTAGTGTTGTTTGATGTGATTTGAGGGCTCGACTAAGTTCGTATGGTATTTTAGGATTGGTTGAGGTCCGGGGGGCCTCGGGCGTGTTTCGGATGCTCAACGGGTCATTTTTGGACTTAGGGAGTTGGCAGATTTTCTAGTGTTATTGCAGACATTTTTCTTCATCGCATTCGCGAGGGAGATCTCTCAATCGCGTAGGTCATCTAAGAGGTTAGCTAAAATTGCTCTTCGCGTTCGCGAAGATGAAGACGCGATCGCGTAAGGTTATCAGGCAGTGCACCGTGAACGCGTAGGCTAGACCGCGTTCGCGAAGAAGAAGTGAGGCAACAGTGGAGTTTGAGTGTTACTCTTCGCGGTTGCGTGAGGACAATTGCGATCGCATAGGCGTGAGCAACTAGTGCATCGCGTTCGCGTGAGGTGTTACGCGTTCGCGTAGAGTAAATTTCTGAGGGAGCGAAGTTGTTCTTCGCGATCACGAGGTTTTTTCCGTGATCGCGATTAAGGAATCACTCGGTGGTGCTTAAATATTCCAAAAATACGGGGGTTTTGCCATTTTTATCAAAAGCTTGAGTTGGGAGCTCGGCTTTGGACGAGATTTTGAGGGAGTTTTAGAGATATCGATTGGGTAATGATTCTACACTCCATTTTGGTTATATTCCACTAATCTATCATTAATGTCTTTTTTAATTTCAGATTTTGGGGTTGAAATTGGGAGAAAAATGGAAGAATTTATTCAACAAAAGATTTCGAGTTTTGAAAGGAGATTTGTGGTCGAATTTAAGTAATTTTTGTATGGTTAGACTCGTGAGTTAATGGGTGTTCGTATTTTGTGACTTTTACCCGATTCTGAGATATGGGCCCCACTGGCAATGTTTGAGTTAAATTCAGAATTTTTGTTAAAGTGTTGATTTCATTAATTAGATTAGTCTATTATGGTTGTATTTATGATATGTAATTTCTTTTGGCTAGATTTGGGCCATTCGGAGCTGGATATTCGTGGGAAAGGCATTGTGACCAATTGATTGAGCTTAGTTCGAGGTAAGTGGCTTACCTAACTTTGTGTGGTGGAAAACCCCTTAAGATTTGAAACTATTGTGATATGTGAGCGCCGTGTACGTGAGGTGACGAGTATGTACACAGGCTAGTTGTGAAAAACTCCGATTTTCTTACTGAGCAGCAACCTGTTTTTTTCCCTTTTTATTTTGAGTTATACCATTTTAATGCGTATCAATCTATTTTCATTCTTAATTGAGTTATTCCAATATGTGTAGCTATCCTGTTTAGTCTAATACAGTATGTCTACG
This sequence comes from Nicotiana otophora, assembly GCA_000715115.1. NCBI lineage: Eukaryota > Viridiplantae > Streptophyta > Magnoliopsida > Solanales > Solanaceae > Nicotiana > Nicotiana otophora. The sequence goes on from AWOL01S0020806.1 coordinate 26,994, forward strand.
TGTCTGAACTACTTGTGTGAACTCTCTGCAGCATGCTTAGTGAATTTCCTGCTTCTTCCTTGACTGGTACTTACTTTCAATCGTAAGATTTCGTGATGTAGTTGTATTTCTATTGTCTGCGCTGCATATTTACTTTGGGACTACGGAACGGTATTCCGGAAAATTTCCTTGTACTGCATACTTACTTTGGGACTACGGAATGGTATTCCGGGAGACCCCCCTGCCTTGCATATTTACTTTGGGACTACAGAACGGTATTCCTGGAGATCCCCCTGCACATTTACCTTTGGGACTACGAAACGGTATCTCGGGAGATCCCCTATTGTATTTCTGCGTATTGAGCTGTTACCTTCTATGAATTCTTTCTTGTTAAATTCTAGTCTTTAGTTTACTACGATATTTTATTTTTGCCTTGCTTTATTATCATATTCCAGTAGGGCCCGGACCTAACCTCGTCACTACTCTACCGAAGTTAGGCTTGGCACTTATTGGGTACCAATTATGGTGTACTCATGCTACTCTTCTGCACATGTTTTGTGTGCAGATCCTGGTACTTCTTATCAGCCCCGCTACTAGTTGATGGTGCTTGCTGCTATACGGAGATTTCAAGGTATATCTGTTGCGTCCGCAGACCTCGGAGTCCCCCTCTATTCTCTCCCATGTCATTTACCTTCCTTACTTCTGTTATTAGACTCTAGTATATAGAGATACTAGTTTCCTTCTGTAGCTTGTGACTTATGATGTTTCGGGTTTTGGAATTACTCTGTATTTTGAACCGTTAGTTATTTAATTCATGTTTTCATTTCATTATTCCGTAAATGTTAGGCTTACCTAGTCGTAGAGACTAGGTGCCGTCACGACGTCATACAGAGGGGAAATTGGGTAGTGACAACAGGTATTATTTATACATGTATTAATTATGCAGGTATTAGTTATGTATGTAATTAGTTATGCAGGAATAAGCAATGTAAGGATTAGTTATGCATGTATAAGTTATGCAAGGTTGAGTTATGTTGGGATTAGTTATGCATGGATTAGTTATGCGGAGATTAGTTATGCGATAGTTATATAAGGATTAGTAATATAAATGTAATGTGAGTGTTATTTGTTATTAACTTACTTTATTTTATAAAAAATGTTAGTATAGTTTAAATATATATTTTTAAACAAAAAAATACAAGTTTGAATAAAGAGTATTCTTATCATTTTGTGTTTTAATACAACTATTACTAATACATATATAAGTTATTCTACCTTCTATCCTGCATAAATAATACATAGATTCTCTCATAACTTATACATGTATTAGTTATGCGGAAAAGAAAAATATGAACCAAATATTATATTAGCAATGTTACATTTTATGTGTAAAAGAGGAAAAAACAACCAAACATTGTATAACTTATGCTAGCTTCTATGTGGAGATTATTTTTTCCCCTTCTTTTAACCAATCAATGTATAAAGTTATTCTAGTTTTAATACATGAATAACTCATCTCTAATCGGCTACCAAACGACCCCTTACTGTTTAGACAACTCTATATCCATAATTAATTGACGTCTGCAGTGCAAATTTAAACTTAAACATTCATGATTTTTACATTGAATTATACTAATTTACTATGATTAAATATTAGATTGATATAAGAACACATTCTCAATCATGATTTGTTATAAAAATATACGTAAACGACACATGTTATATACTCCCTCCGTTCACTTTTACTTGGCACATTTTGACTTTTTACGCCCCTTAAGAAATAATAAATGAAGTACATAATTTACCATGATACGCATATTAATTGATGTATATTTTATTGGATTTGAAAAAATAATTTAAAATGAGTAATAAATACTATGGGTATAACAGGAAAAAAAATTGTCTTCTCTTGATATGCGTAAAGTAACAAGTAAAAATAAAAATTTATTTTTAATATACATGCCAAATAAAAGTAAACGGAATATTTATTAGTGTTCCTAAAATATCCGGGGTGAATAATGAAGTCAATTGACTTTAAGATTTTTTAAGTCCAAGTCAATAACTAATGCGTGCCTGCTCGCCAATAGAAGTCAGTTTTCAGCCCAATCCCCTTTTTTCTAGTGGCTCACACAGTCACGTCTCTTAAATCAAAATTGGCGGCTGTTGCGAGTCGCGTTAGACCGTGGTCTTTTCTTGAACAACTACTTTTCTTCCATTCTGCAGTCTGCTCAGTGCTCACCAACAACCCTTGCCCCACTAGAAAAAGCAATTACTAGTAAGTACTCCTATTTAGTGATCACTATATTTAATCCAAAACTTATATCCATATTCAGTTGAAAAAGAAGCCGAGAACAACCTGCAAATTTTTTTTCTGCACTGAAAGCAGTAAAAAGATCATCAATCAAATCTCATATATATATATTGATTGACCACAAACCCAAACAAGTTCCATTTTTAAGATATGTTAATTCGCATTCTCACTAGCCAGTATACGGCAAGAGGTAGAATTCAAGAATGCAAGATACGCACACAATAATCCAACAAATTGACCTGCATCTGAATAATAAGGGACTAACCATCAGAAAATAACCAGTATAATTTCTTTTTACAAGTAGGTCTTTACCTGGGAAGGCCGGATAAGTTTAACCTTTTTGATAAGTAAGAATAAGGGTAATCTTTATAAGAAAATGTGTCTTTTGTTATAAAATATAACTCAAAGTAACAATATGGAATAAGGAAAAACAAGCTAAGATATATATGGAGAAAGAGAGAAGAAATTCTTATTTCTTCTTCAATTATGCGTATTTTCCTATTTATTACAAGGTTTTTATATAGGCATGAAAAGTGAATATGTCATTAAACATAGAAAATATGTCATTGAATATGTCATTAAACATAAAAAATATGTCATTAAGCATTTGAGATGAAGATCATGGAGGAAGAGTAGACATCCACCATAATTTGATATTTCTTATAACACTCCCCCTTGGATGTCCATAGATAATGTGCCTTGTTAAAACCTTATTAGAAAAAAAATCTCAGTGAAGGAAAAAGAGTACACATGTTTAGGAATACGCTTTTTGGTTGCCTCACTAAAAACCTTGCACGAAAAACTCAGTAGGACAAAACCTTATAAGGGAAAAAGAGTACACCGCATATTAACTCCCCCTGATGAGAGCATCAATTCACATCCTTGAGCCTTCACATCCCAATCGTGTACACTAATTACTTGAAGGTTGACGTCGGTATAGATTTGGTAAACAAATCAGCCATATTATCATTTGAACAGATCTGTTGCACACTGATATCACCATTCTTTTGAAGATCATATGTGAAAAATAACTTTGGTGAAATGTGCTTTGTTCTATCTCCTTTTATGAATCCTCCTTTCAATTGAGCTATGTATGCTGTATTGTCTTCATACAAAATTATGGGTAGTTTGTCACACTTCAAACCACATTTGTCTCAAATAAGGTGTATTACACACCTCAACCATACATATTCTCGACTTGCGTCATGAATAGCAATTATCTCAGTATGATTAGATGAATTAGCCACGATTGATTGCTTAGTCGATCGCCAAGATATTGCAGTGCCTCCATGATGTTGGGCATATTTCAATATGTGTTGATATTACTTTACCCATATTTTAATCGCCTTTTGATGCTATTTGATCTTTAAAATGCCCAATATAGTTTAATTATTGGTTTTATGACTAATTGAGTTGTGTGTGATAATTTAGGATGTTTGGAGTGCAACAATATGAAGAAAAGGTGCTCTAGCTGGAGGAAGAGGGGTTGGATGTGTCGCATCCAATCTAGAAAAGAAATCAGATTTCGTGCACCCTTAGCAGTGAAGTCGGCCCATAGCATCCGCACCTCGGCAAAGCTGAGATGGAGGAACAAAGGGTGGATGCGAATCCACCCTAGCATGCGAAGCTGAGAAGTGGAGGACGAGGTGGATGCGAAGCATCCAACCCAGCATCGATCCCTGAAGATGATTTGGATTAGGAATAGGAGAACTTTGGCCCACGACTTTTGTACGCAATATATAAGCCAAAAACACCTCCTTTAGGTCATCTAACATATTGGGAAGGGGGAAAAGCCACAACAAAGCTTGGAAACCACGGAATTCGTTTTGAGTTCTTATTTTTTCCTTCTTTTATTGATATTTATGCACTCTTATGAATTATTTGATGATTGCATGAACATGGGTGGTTAAGAACCCTATTATTCTAGGGTCATGGGTGATACATGAATGTTGATGTTTGAAGTTTAATTTGACAAAGTTGATTTTATCATATTGGGTTGTTTATTTAATTCTATTTTTAATTAATTTACTGAGTAGCTAACAACGAATTACTATCTACGAATCTAGAGTTGAACTCGAAAATGGGAATTCTAGATTACATATAGAATTAAATAGAGTAAGTTCTTGTACCCGGGCATCTGGGAACGGATTTGCAATTAGGATAGAAATATACCTAATTGTCTTGCTCGGTTGAAATACAGGAAGTGTAAATGCATTCTTGTTAATCTTAATTCCATAGACATATAGGCATTAAGTTAGCTTGAATAGGCGAGTAAGAACTCGACAGATTCTTATGAGTAATATCAACCCTGTCAATCAACAACCTAGATAAATCAATTAGTCATTTTAAGCCAAGAACGCAACGCAATTGTTAGCTAACCCGTAACCCTAAAATATCATCATGTACTGATTGTTATCCGAAATTGCTTAATTTCTTTGGTTGATTTCTAATTATTCCATTACTTTGTAATTTTTATGTAGTAAATTATTAAATTATCTATTTTGTGAGAAATCTTTTGAATCGATAAGTCATTTGAGTTCGAATCAGTCGAAAGTTAATCATAAGTCTTCGTGGGAACGATACTCTACTCATTACTCTATTACTTGATGACCACGTATACTTGCGTGATTGTGCATTTGGCCGCAACAAGTTTTTGGCGCTGTTGCCGGAGATCTAGAAATTAGCTACTTGAGTGAGTTAAGCTTTTATTACTTATTTGTTCAAGTTTTAATTTTCAGTTTGCCTTGTTTGTGTTAACACAGACTCTTCTCTTTAATGCGGAGGAGTAGAAGCGCAAACAACCTTCTTCCTTTTGATCCAGAAATTGAACGAACACTTCATAGAGTGAGAAAGGAAGTCGAAGCTAGAATGAGAATAGAAAGAGAGTTGGACATCGTAGTTCAACTACAGCCAATAGAGATGGCAGGTAATGAAGAGCGTCTAATGATAGAAGCCGCAAGGCCCAATCTTGCTAATATGACTCGGGCTATCGTGAAGCCTGATATCACAGGGCATTTTGAACTCAAACAGTACATGGTACAGCTGATTCAGTCCACATGGCAATATGTGGGTCTATCTCATGAAGACCCGCAGAGGCACATTCAGAACTTCTTGGAAATTACGGACACTTACAATTATCCGAACGTTTCCAAGGACTATGTCAGGCTGACACTATTTCCTTTTTCACTGTTGGGGGAAGCTAAGGAATGGTTGCAAAAGGAGCTCGCGAACTTAATCCGCACTTGGGATGATTTAGCAAGGGAATTCCTAATCAAGTTTTTCCCTACTAAGAAGACAAAATCGCTGAGGAGCCAAATTCTTGGGTTCCAACAATGGGATGGCGAGACACTTTGTCAAGCTTGGGGAAAATACAAGAAGCTACTCAGAGACTGCCCGCATCATTGTCAGACTGATGAGGTATTGGGTCACACTTTTGTTGATGGGCTAGACGAGGCATCAAAGATGAATCTTGATTCAGCTTGTGCGGGTAGTTGCATGGCGAGGCAGTACAGTAAAATTCAACTCTTGCTAAATAACATCACTGCTAATGATCATAATTGGCAAGGAGATGGGGACGCAAGAAGAGCAATTAAACAGAAGACAACCGGGGTGATTGAGCTTGATGACTTCTCAGCCATGGGAGCAGATATTGCAAAGCTGGCAAATTAGATGAACAGAATGACAATGCAACAAACACAACAGATGCAACATGTACAACAGATGTCTATTTGCTGCGAACTATGTGGTGACAGTCATATGAGTGACATGTGCCCCATGAATCCTGAATCTATATACTATATGGGGCAACAAAACAGAGGTCTGATGAATCAGCATGCACAATATAGGAACACTTACAATCCAAATTGGAGGAATCATCCTAACTTCTCATGGGGCGGAAATCAACAGAATCAGAATCAGTATAGGCCTCAAGAAATTTCAATCAGCCTTAGAAGCCACCCCAAAAAACAGAAGAGAGTACGAATGACTTGGTGAAAAGTTTGTTGCTTGACAATCAACAGTTCAGGACCGATTTCAGAAATCTTGAGAGGCAAATGGGGCAGTTAGAAACAAATCAAAATACTAGACCTACATGGTCTCTTCCCATTGATACAAAAAAGAACTCTCAAGTTAATGCAGTTATACTCAGAAACGGGAGAGAACTAGAGGAAGTGCCAAAGAAGAGAAAGGACAAACCTATACCTGAGGGGGAGCTGACCCTTAAGGCAATACACGAGTAAAAGAAAAATGATGCAAGTTCAGAGCCAGTGGAGGCTGCAAGGCCACCACCACCTTTCCCCCAGAGAGTGCAGAAAAAGAATAACGATCGCATGTTCAACAAATTTCTCTCTATGTTGAGTCATGTTCAATTAAATGTTCCATTGGTGGATGTACTTCTTGAAATTCCAAAGTATGCTAAGTATATAAAAGATATAGTGGCTCACAAGAGGAAATGGACTAAGTTCGAGACAATTGCACTTACTGAGGAATGCACTTCAAGGGTCCAAAACAAGCTTCCTCAAAAGCTCAAGGATCCTGGCAGCTTTACCATCCCGGTGCGAATAGGTAATATTGATGTGGGTCTTGCTCTTTGTGATTTGGGGACGAGCATAAATCTGATGCCATTGTCCTTGTTTAAGCAATTGGGTCTGGGATCTCCAAGACCAACCACTATGATGTTGCAATTAGCTGATAGGTCCATAGCCTACCCTGAAGGAGTGATTGAAGATGTGCTGCTGCAAATTGGAAAATTTATCTTACCAGCTGACTTCATTATTCTAGATTTTGAGGCTGATGAACAAGTTCCAATCATATTGGGACGACCTCTCTTGGCTATTGGTGATGCAATAATTAAAGTGAGAGAGGGAAAAATGATTATGAGGGTGGACAACGAGGAAACAGTCTTTAATGTCTACAAAGAAATCCAACTTCCCCGCCACTATGAGGAGCTCTCTATGATATCTGTTGTGGAGGTGGATGAGCAACTTCTTGACACGAGTGTATAGCTAGACGACTCTCTAGAAAAAGCACTCATGTTGTTCGATAGCTTGTTGATTGATGATGAGGTTGAGGATATGATGCATATCCTAGATGCATCATGTGCTTACATGCAAGGAATACACCCGTTTGAGCCCCTGAATAGGCCAAGTTGGCCTCCTCCAAAGCCGTCAATTTAAGAAGCTCCAAAATTGGAGCTTAAACCCCTATCTCCTCACCTTCAATATGCTTATTTGGGTAGTTCTGACACTTTACATGTTATTGTTTCTTCTCACTTGTCTAAATTGCAGGAAGAAAAGCTATTGAGAGTGCTACGTGAGCACAAACGAGCAATTGGGTGGACAATGTCTGACATTAAAGGCATTAGT
>AWOL01S0020810.1:4416-21403 GCA_000715115.1 Nicotiana otophora
CCCCCCAAATTTCCTTGATTATTTTCACTCCAATTTCCTTGATTATTTCCATTCTAATTTCCTTGATTGTTGTTGTTATGACAATTCCCTTGATTGTTGCCACCATTCTAATTTCCTTGATTGTTTTGAGGTAGCCATTGTTGTTGGTTTGGGCGTTGGAAGTTGTTTCTTTGCCCTTGAAAGTTGTTCACATATTGCACCTCCTCTTCTTGTTCGTTATAAGAATTATCTTGATCAAAACCACCATCTTCTTGCACATAATTCTCCACTCGATATTACACTTGTGGACCTTTAGTCCTCCTCTTGTTCACCATCATATTAATTTCCTCCATGGTATTGAATTGCTTGGGATTTTGCACTTGATTTAGTTGGGCCTTTGCTAGTTGCGTCATGGGGGTTGTCAACTTGGCAATGGCTTGCCTATGGTCTTGCGATTCTTTGTGAAGGTGAATCATATTTGGGTCATCTTGCGGAACATTGGCACGAGATTTCTATGCTGATGACGTTTCCGCCATCTCATCCAAAATCTCACACGCCTTCGCATAAGGCGTAATCATGAAATTCCCACCGATAAGTTGATTCACTACACATTAGTTGGTTGTGTTAATCCCACGATGGAAAGTTTGTTGAATAATATTCTCCGTCATATCGTTGTAGTATAATGGTGAGTATTCCCGCCTGTCACGCAAGTGACCTGGGTTCGTTCCCCGGCAACGGCTCCAAAATTGATGACATCCACAACACACCTCTAGGAGATATGATATGTTCGTATGCAATAATAATTACCCAACTATGAGTCGGGGTCGAATCCACTTAGAGTTATGGGGGGTGTTAGGAGTATATATTTGAAGCAAGCAAATGGGTTATCTAAGATTGCACTTCCACAACAAGGTTTTGTTTTCTATTTCTACTGTTACTCTAATAAATGCAAGCTAAATAAAATAGATTTATAGATAAATATTTTTGAGGTTTTTTCCAATTGGATTAATGGCCTAGGGTTGTGACCATAACCTTGGTGATTGCCCAATGAGATAAAGATGGTTATACTTATTTTGTTGATTGGGATGTATTATAGCTCTAAACTCCACGTTACCCACTCAATACCTTTCGGTCAGAGAGTGATTTTGTCCAATTTGGCTTTCTCAAGTCCAACTTGTATGAACCAAAATAGTTGATAAGAGCTCAAGTCGGGTTCTTACTATATCTAGTTTGAACCCTTTAATTAGGTTAATATATGTCAACTAACCCAATTCCTTGTTAGCTAAGTTATTCTAGACTAGGTCCCTCTTTCTCAAGTAGAGACTAAGTCAAATAGGCATGAATCAATGTTTGCAACAATTAATTCTAAAATTAAAGCATGAACTAAGCTAAATAATCAACACCCAATCATAAACAAGCATAAAATTAATCACCCATATGGTTTATACACTAGGGTTGGGTCATAACCCTGGTAAACATCTAGCTACTCATAATGGAATTTGAAGAAAATAAAGATGAAAAGCTAATTAAACTCATAATGGAAGAATAAAATGATGAAATCTAATGTTAAAATACTCAAATAAGCTAAAACTTCCTAAAATAGCAAAGAGAAACGACTACAACAGCTTTGTATGTTCAAACTTGACCTAATTTTGTGAAACTTGTCTATTTATACAGGGCCAAAAATCGCGGACAAAATGCCCCTCGGAAGGTTTTGCGGCCGCACAATTCCATGTGTGATCCGCCGATCTTTCCAGTTGGCACGAAGGTGAGTTTTGCGGCCGCACATTTTTGGACTGCGGTCGCAAGGCAATCTTCTGCGGCCGCACAATTCTTGTGTGGTCCGCACTTCACACTCTCTGATCTTTGACTCTTAAGCCCAGTTCTGCGGCCACACATTGTTGGAAGTTCTGTTAAATATTCTTCTTGGTGTGCAGTTGCAAATGGAGTTCTGCGGTCCGTAATTACTTCTGCAGACTGCACATTTGTGTTTGTGCTCTCTTTATTGCCTTGTGCTTCGGAACACTCCCTTTTTAGTCGGATTTCATCCTGGGAGACCAAACTTCTAGGATTCCTGTAATTTGCACAATTTCATTAGTTTCGAGAACACAATTCAATTCTTTAGGACTAAAATAAAAGCTAAAATGTGCTAGTAAGCAGTAAAAATCCCCACTTATCAGTGCCGCATATTCTCTTCCGAGGGCATCCTGTTTTGCGACGGCCGAGCTTAGTTGTTCTCAGAGATCATCATTCAGCTGAGACCACTTATCGGCTTTGTCCTTCGCCACCCAGAGTTGGTTCTCGACCGATGCCAGCTCCGCCTTCGCAGTTTCCTTCTCTGAAGCCAGCAGGTCCATTCAGCCCTTCCACTATTCGGTCATGGCCTTGACCTCGTCCATCTCGGCCCAGAGCTGGTCGATTAGGTCAATCTTCTATTGGACCTACGAAGTTGTGTTTTCAATCACTACAACTAGCTCCTCATTTTTAGCTTCAAAGACCTTTACTTTTCAACCAGGTCGGTATGTTCCCGCTTTAGGGTCGAGGCCTCTTTCTGAGCTTTTTCCAGCTCGTCCTGGAGAATAGGGAGGTCTTTAAGGGCCTCCATCTATTGCTCACTAAGAATCTTGTACATGTCCTTCTTTTGGACCTGCTCTTTGAGCTCGAACTCGAGTTGGTTGATTTCTAAGCGGTACTGGAGGAAGCTTTATGGTGAAGCACTAAGGCCTATAAAACAACAAAAGTAGTAAGAGGCATCAAAACTTAAATGGAATCCATAAAGGGGTAAAAACGTGTTGGCGCCTTACCCGATTCAGCGCCTACTGTGCCTCGTTGAAAAGAATTGACGTGCCCACCTCATTCATCTTTTCCTGGTGCTCCTTGGTCACCTGGAATCGGAGGTAGCTAACTACACCCACCGGAGTAGATAGGACCCAAGCATCCTCCGGGACTGTGAGAACGGCCGTTCTCTTGCGTCCGGGGTCCACGCTCGGTAAGGGAAATTACTTCACTAGGTTTGGGCTCAAACTCAACCCGCCAACTCCCGATGGCATAGACTTCTTTGGGATATCCAGGTGACCCAGCCCGGACAAATTCTCCAATGTGGACATGTCCATGCCATCAAAAAAGGAGTTGAGGGGATCATCTGACCCTGCACTCCCTCACCTGACTTCTCTTTGCCCGCTTGGGCCTCTTCGAGCATGGACTCAGTATAGGATGGCATCTCTATGATATCAATGATGTCGGTCGTCTCCTTCAGAATAGGAGCGACTTCCCGAGAGGTCGCAACCTCCATCTCCCCCTGAGGTTCCCGATCCAGAAGGGGATCGACCTCGTGGTCCCCTTTCTCGGTCGTCGCCTGCTCCCCAGTGGGGGTCGATCCATGGGAGACGAAGATGTCATATTCTTAGGGCTCATACTTAAAATGATAGAGATAGTCAGGGTCCAGTGCCCTAGATTGGTATTCTTCTTGGGCTTCCGGGCCTCAGTGGCCGCCCTCTTCTTCCTCTTCTCCTCGGGGTGCAGGGAAGTCGAGGACTTTCTCTTTTTCTTCTTCTCCTCCTTCGTGGAAGATCTGGGATGTCCCGAGATGGAGGGCTCGACAGGCAAAGATGGATCCTCGTCCTCATCAAGCGGCCTAAGTTTGGTGGTCTTAGGTAGACTAAATAGATGCCGATGCTCCTGAACTGCTATAGGAGTCTAATTATCATTCCCTTCCCGCATCACTAGATCACTAGAATGATAAAGAGATCGAGAAGCAAAGTTATGAGCTGACATGAGTGGAATCGAAGCGACTAGTCTTGTCCAAAGAGTCCCAACCCAGGGAAAGTTTTTTGTTAGGGGCGAGGTTCCGTAGCACGTCATGCGCACCAGGCTAAGGGGAGGTTGAGCAACTCAAGCGAATTGTCTTACCTTATTCCAACATAGGGACAGAAGGGAGTACTTTTTTTGTTTGATCACATGATTGATTTATATTTGAAATTCCTCTTTACCAAGGGAAGAGAGCGTGGATCAGATGTCCTCTTGGATGTTCCAAACCACCATCTTGGACAAGAAAAGGTTAGCACTATATAAGTTAAGGGTGTGATGGCAACTATTTCAAGGAAGAACCTCACCATGAGAACGGGCCTCCCATTTGCCCTTCGAAAATTTGTGCCATGCGTGCTCGGAGTACGTCATCTACTTACAATTCCCTTCTATCCACTCCTTGAATCAGGGGATTGCATCGGGAACTTGGGCAACAACTACAAGACCACAAACACAGGTGATGACAGAAAGAGCAAAAAGGAACAAAACAACACGTAAAGACAATACTTATGGGATGCATTCCACTCCTCGAGGAACGACAGAAACTCGGGGGGAATCATGTCTTCGATTTTCACCCGAACGAACCTCCTCTACCAGCCTCGGTGCAATGACCCGACTAGTCGTTTTGAGAATTTACACTTTGCTTGGTGGTTTGAGGGCGTGAGAAGCTCTGTATGATGTATTATGACTTATGTGTATCATCATGTTTGGTTTTTAGGTGTGTCGAAATTAGTTTGGAAGAATAAATTTCATGATTAAAGCTTTAAGATGGAAGAGTTGACCAAGTTTGACTTTTTAGTATTTGACGTCGAATCGGAGTTTTGATAGTTCCTTTAGGTTTAGATAGTGATTTTTGACCTGGGCATATGCCCGAATTTTCATTTGGATATTTCTAGAAGGTTTCGACACTATTTGGCAAAAGTTGGAAATTTGAAGGTTTGGAATAGTCATAAGTTTGACCGGGAGTTGACTTTGAGGATGTCAGATTTGGATTGTGGTTCCGGGAATTGCAATAGATTTGCTATGTCATTTGGGACTTGTGTGCAAGATTTGAGTTCATTCCGAGTTGATTTGATAAGGTTCGGCACGCGTTTTGGAAGTTGAAAGATTCAAAGTTCCTTTTACTTGATTTGAGGTACGATTCGTCGTTTCGATATTGTTATGTGTGATTTGAGGCCTAGGGTAGGTCCGCGTTATGTTATGGGACTTGTTGGTATATTTGGACGGGGTACCGAGTGGCTCGGATAAGTTTCGGACGAGGTTCGGATTGTTTGGATCATTCTTGGTTAAGGCTTAGGGCAGGCCTATTCTGGTGCGACTGCATCTGCAGAGGGTTGATCACAGATATGAGCCTGGAGATACGGCCCTTTGATCATAGAAGCAAAAACAGGCTAGAAGTGGTGAGCCGCAAAAGAGGAATGATGGGAGCATCTGCGCGTCCGCAGAAGCAGAATTGTGAGCCGAAGAAATGACGTGTCGCGCAGCATCGTGCGTGGTTGTCGCACCTGCGTGTGCGAAGAAGCGGGAGAAATTGCACAGGTGCGATGGTCTGGTCTTCAGTTATTTCTCATAGGTGAGAATCTTTTCTGTAGAAGCGGAGTTCGCATGTGCGACTACTTGTTCTCATTTGCGAAAGGTCTGGGCAGAAGCTATATTTCGAGAGCTGGTCGTTTGCTTTTCACATTTTTGGATTTGGAGCTCGATTTGGGTGACGTTGGGGAGGAATTGCACCATATGGATTGGGGTAAGTGTTCTCTACTCGGTTTAGATTATATTTCATGAATCTATCTTCGTTTTTGGTAATTGGATTATGAATTTTAAAGAGAAAATTTGGCGGGGTTTGTCTAAAGTTTCATAAAGTGAATTTTCTAGTTTTGAGCATCGATTGGGAGTTGGATTTGATTAAAACTAGTATGGTTGGACTCGTAATTGAATGGATTGTCAGATTTTGTGAGTTTTGTCGGGTTCCGGGGCGCGAGCCCGGGTTTGACGTTTTGGTTGATTTCGGAATTTTGATTAAAGATTCGACCTTTATCAATTGGGTTTGTTTCCTTAGGCATTATTTGATGTATTTTAGTTGCTCTTGGCTAGTTTCGAGCCATTCGGAGGTCAGTACATACGAGGTGGCATTTTTGGAGTATCGTTTAGCTTACTAGGTATTGGATTTGGCTTGTTCGAGGTAAGTAACACTTCTAAACTTGGAGTTGAGGGTATGAACCCCTGAATATACGTGATATGTGTTTGGTGTAGAGGTGACAGAATTGCTAGGTGACAACCGTGTGGGCGTGCACCGTGTGAATTGTGACTCGGTTATTTCTGTAATACTATGTAGTTACCTAATCTTATTTATAGCTATGAAATCTCTACGTGCTAGAGTAAATTAGCTGTGATACATGTTAGAAATCATGTCTAGGCTATATGTGTATCCTGTTGGGACCCACTCAGTTTATTTCTGCTGTTGAGTTATTTTCTTACATTGCAATTACATACTCAGTCATACTCATTCATTTGCATATCATATCTCATTCTTTGTTGCTATTTATTGATACAGCACATCATCATATTGGGCTGATTTTCATGACATTGTGAGTACGAGAGACTGGAGAGATTGATGACTGAGTGAGGCCGAGGGCCTGTTTGTGAGTGATATTTATGGGATCGGGCTGCCCGTTGTAGCATGCTTTATTGATTCATGACATGATTGGCTTATTATAGCACTTGGACTGGATCTTCCCCTCCGAAATCTGCAAACCCACAGTGAGCGCAAGTACCTACTGAGTGCGAGTGTCGAGCGCGAGTACCGAGAGCAAGTGCCGAGTGATTGGGAGGACTGAGTGAATTGATACCCTGAGAGTATGCATATGGTTTTATCACTGAGTCGCATTGCATTCGACATGCACACTTGACATACAGGCATAGAGATGCATTTACCTCAGGCTATACGGTATTGCATCATTCATGACTTCATATACACATTGACTTGCAGGCATAGAGATGTATTTTCCTCGTGCCATTTGAAAATGAAATATTTACCTGTTGAAAGTTTTGGGAAAAATCGCAGTTTTACAAACTTACTCATATTTTGGTGATTTCGGTAAAAGATTTGCATTTTTCACTGATATACTTGAAAAGCATGCCTATGTTCTAGAACTGTGAATGAGTTGAGCATTATATCTCTAGGTTACTTCTTTTATCACTTTTATTATGTTGTTATGAACTGTTGTTAGCTATTGGTGTTGGACTCCGACCTTTGTTCCAGCTCATCACTACTTTCAACCTAAGGTTAGATTTGTTACTTATTGAGTACATGGGGTCGGTTATACTCATACTACACTTTTGCACCTTGCGTGCGGATGTTGGATGCTGATGATGTTGTGTATGGCGGGAGTTGGATTTGAAGATGTACATATGTTCTGGTCATAGCTGCCTCTTGATCTTGGTAGCTTTATAATTTTAATTTGTTCATGTATATTGCAAACAGATGATGTACTTTATTTCATACAATATTTGTAAATTCGAAATCTTAGAAGCTCATGATTTGTACTACCAGTCCTTAGGAAATATATAAAGGTTCAGTTATTTTATCATTCATTTGCCTCAGTAATCTCACTAAATTGGATAATTGTTAATTGGCTTACTTAGCGGGTTGGGTTAGGTGCCATCACGACTAGTTGGATTTTGGGTCGTGACAAGTTGGTATCAGAGCTCTAGGTTCATAGGTTCTACGAGTCATGAGCAAGTGTCTAGTAGAGTCTTGCGGATCGGTATGATGAAGTCCATACCTATCTTCAAGGGTCTACAGGGCATTTAGGATAAACTTCACATCTTTCTTTCCTTATCGTGCGACATTGATTCAGCTTGAAGTGTAATTCTTTGAATTTCTTCCAAGCACTCGTATGCGCATGTGAGCGCTCGGTATCAGTTGCGTATCGTTGGCTTGTGGATTATGTGGATGAGGTGCAAGAAGTGTTTTCTATGTTTTGGTGATGGGACTGTTTGGAGGACTTGAGGTCCGGTTTGGACCGCAGCTTAGGCTCGGTAGTTTCAGTTGTGTGAGCATATGTTTTTGGGCTTATATGTCTAGTGGTGTCCCTATGAATAGAATTGGGGGCTCGGCGAGTGGTTCGATGGCTATATGATGAGTAGGATGTGACTGCAGGATGTGTTCAGATGGTTTGAATATGGCAGGAAGAGTTTGCTTGTTATGTGAAAAGGACTATTGGATGCTCGATTTCTGTGGATGTGTCATACAGTCTTGAGTTATGAAGATTGTTGAGATGTTTTTGAGAGATTTTTTCATGTTATTTCATTTGTGGAACGAAGTAGATTTTCATGTCTTGTTGATGAGTTCAGAGTCAGGAAGATTAAGTGATAGTAGTTGTGGTTGTGAAAGGCTATAAAGAAATGTCAGTTTGAGGATAAGCAGGAGGGTTATCACTTGCACGATAATCTACGGATGTGTGATCCTTATGATGTTGTGTAGAGATGTATGATCCTTATGATATTGTGTGGAGGCTTTCTTTTCTACCAGTGGGTTATAGGTGTTGCGATTTGAGTTTGGATTGGTTGGAAAAGTTGACCTGGCCATCACGAGGATGAATACGAGCTTAGCAGATAATTTGAAGTATTATATGGTTTGCATTACATGGGTTTATGAAGGATTTAGTTGAACCTCACGGTGGTATTATGGCAGTAATAGAGTATGGGCATTGTGAGTTATCGAGTGTTTTGATCTATGGCTTTGAGCCAAGTGAGGAAGTCGGCTATCGACGATTTGATTGCATGGTTATGTGTTGTATTGGTTTCAGTCTAAGGCATACTCGTGGATCGGTTATGACTAGCAGATGTTAGTTTTGAGGATGACTTAAGAAAGACAATTTCTTGATGCATGATGTATTACACTTTATGAGTATATGGGAATCATGGAATGATTGAGTTGTTATTCGTGAAGGATGTAGTGCGCATGGAGTAGGATTCACTCGATTGCTTAGAGGTGTGGATTACTTCTTTGGGTGTTGTCCTGCTAATGGGGCACAGGTCATTCGACCCGTTTGGGCAGTGCAATTAAGATTTGAGCAGAGTGGAGGATTCTTAAGAAGGTTCTAATGGATTCAAGATTTATGTGTAACAATTGAGAATTTTTTCGAATTTGTATATGGAAAGATCTGGGATCTGCATTGGATGGTGTCGAGACTCACAGTGTTTCTGTATCACTATGGCTTCTATATTTCAGTATCAAGAGGGTGAAGGAAATGACTTTAGATTCACAGAAGGTCTGTTCAGAGTGGATGTCTCGGTTGTGGTGTTGTAGGTTCTTAAGAAGGAATTCAGCGGCTTATGGGCCTTTGGGCGGTGTGGTTTTATGATAGGATCTAGTGGGGTGAGTTTTGGTTAAGGATCGTGGTGTTCTGGCAAGGAGAAGTGTCAACTTAAGGGTATCAGAAGGAACTCAGAGAAATATGATGGCTTGGTAGTAGGTTGGATTAGCATGGTAATGGATATGATCGGTTCTTTGGGTACTTATGATGTGGTGAGTCTCTACATGTGTTTTGTGGCAATAATCTTGGGTTTGGCGACCTGCGTCACTTGGTTGAGTTAGAGATATTCAGTTCTGATGGCTTGGTTATGTGTAAATGGGTTCCGAAAAGTTCTCAATGGTTTTTACCACGATTTGAGATGGATATTTCCTACTGGCGTGAGGAGCACGTTATGTATGTATTGTGCTTGTGACTCAGAGTTGATTATGAGATTATCATACTTTGTATATGATGGCATGATAGATGCGGTGTGTTGTGTGGGATTGAGATTTGTGTGTGCAAGGTCACGATTTAGTTGTGAAAGGATGTTCATAAATTCTTAGGCAAAATGGACGATTTCAGATGACTAGATGAATGATATTACTACTTGGTATTGCTTGAGAAAGGTGTGCATTTCAGAAGGTGGACTGAGTTTTGACTTACGGATGATTTGTTGGTATTGCGGTACTCGCTTGGTTGATCGACTGCTGATATTCAGATTTTTTCTATGTGGCAAGGAAGAATTATAGAAGTATTTCTCGTGGGGATGATTATGCATGAGATATGTGTTAGTTATTCGAGTGGTGGAGTTGGGATCAGTTGTAGTGATTTATGTGTTCTATGGATTTAGAGACTGGGAGTTCTCAGAAGCAGCTGTTTTGGGGTTGTGGACTATGAAAATGTGTCAACAATTGGTAGATGGTAGTACGTGTGATGGTTAGGTCATTCTGGACTTTTGGAGGGCCATTTATCCATTTGGGGATGACCAAAGTTGGTTTGGGGGGCCCATTGATTGTCCCAATAAGGATGTGCATTCTACACCGGGTCAGATTTATTGACTCAGAATTGTTAGTGTTGAGGGGTGAGACATTCTGTTAGAGTTGAGCTTGTTCGTGTGCTGATATGTTCTATCTATTACTCTTCTATGCTATGAGGTGTGGTGATTCGTTGGTTATATGCATACATGGTGCGGTTCTGTTTGGGCCTTATACCGGCATTGGAGTGAGATGGTGATTGGGGGTATGGAATGGTTGATTGCACCTTGGTTATGGTCTTTTCAGGTTGTGGTATATTGTAATGTTTGCTTCTTTATAGTTATGGCCATGCACTTTGAGTACTTAATGTCAAATTGCGTGTGGTTGTTGATTTGGAGCACTGTGGCTTGAGGTATTACATATGGACCAGTGATTGGATGGGGTCACGCATTGCAGCGAAATTTTGTTGACATATGATCCTTTTTGTTAGATTAATGCGCTTGGTTCTACTATGTATGATGGGTTCATAGCATTGCGGTTGTGGTTGTACTTGTTGAGTTTGCGGGACGGTCCTCTCATTTGAGTTATTTCCTATTTTGAGTACATTTGGATTGTTGCTTATTGGTGCACGAATTCCACAGGTTATGGCTTTAGGTTGTATTGGTGTGGAATGTCAGTAGGGCGACTGTATTTGATAAGATGAGGTCATCAGACCTAAAATAGGTGCTATCGGATTTGATTGCGGTATATTTGGAAGGATAATGTCGATGATCGGCCTAGAAATTGGCTATGGTTCTTGTTGAAAGAGAGGGAACTCCATGAACTGTTGATCTGATAAGTAGTTACACATTTTTGCATGTTTCTTTCATCATCGGCAGTGTACGAAGGTTTTGAACAAGATTTTATTTGATATGAAGTTTACTACCGGTATCGGGTTTAATTTGAAAAGTTATTGTGATCGAGAATTATTGATACGAGTATGCGAGTTGTGTGGTATATCATGTGATTACATATTGGGTTATGGTTATGGCTTGATACAGCCTGTTCAGACTCATATAGTGTGTAGATGCGAGATTCTGGTCTTGTATGTAATTTCGAATGATTGAAATTAGATTCTAAGGCTTACAGACTAAGATTAAAGTATTGATCTTCAGTTATGATATGTTGTCAAGCTTACATGGATTGGGGTGATATGGGATCACCCTCTGTTATATGTATGGTAAGGTTACACGACAATTTTATGGCTTTAGAACGACTCTAGGCACGTTCGAGGACGAACGTATGTTTAAGTAGGGGAGAATGTAACGACCCAACCAGTCGTTTTGAGCATTTACACTTTGCTCAATGGTTTGAGGGCGTGAGAAGCTTCGTATGATGTATTATGACTTGTGTGTATCGTCGGTTTTGGTTTTCAGGTGTTTCAGAATTNGAGATGTATGATCCTTATGATATTGTGTGGAGGCTTTCTTTTCTACCAGTGGGTTATAGGTGTTGCGATTTGAGTTTGGATTGGTTGGAAAAGTTGACCTGGCCATCACGAGGATGAATACGAGCTTAGCAGATAATTTGAAGTATTATATGGTTTGCATTACATGGGTTTATGAAGGATTTAGTTGAACCTCACGGTGGTATTATGGCAGTAATAGAGTATGGGCATTGTGAGTTATCGAGTGTTTTGATCTATGGCTTTGAGCCAAGTGAGGAAGTCGGCTATCGACGATTTGATTGCATGGTTATGTGTTGTATTGGTTTCAGTCTAAGGCATACTCGTGGATCGGTTATGACTAGCAGATGTTAGTTTTGAGGATGACTTAAGAAAGACAATTTCTTGATGCATGATGTATTACACTTTATGAGTATATGGGAATCATGGAATGATTGAGTTGTTATTCGTGAAGGATGTAGTGCGCATGGAGTAGGATTCACTCGATTGCTTAGAGGTGTGGATTACTTCTTTGGGTGTTGTCCTGCTAATGGGGCACAGGTCATTCGACCCGTTTGGGCAGTGCAATTAAGATTTGAGCAGAGTGGAGGATTCTTAAGAAGGTTCTAATGGATTCAAGATTTATGTGTAACAATTGAGAATTTTTTCGAATTTGTATATGGAAAGATCTGGGATCTGCATTGGATGGTGTCGAGACTCACAGTGTTTCTGTATCACTATGGCTTTTATATTTCAGTATCAAGAGGGTGAAGGAAATGACTTTAGATTCACAGAAGGTCTGTTCAGAGTGGATGTCTCGGTTGTGGTGTTGTAGGTTCTTAAGAAGGAATTCAGCGGCTTATGGGCCTTTGGGCGGTGTGGTTTTATGATAGGATCTAGTGGGGTGAGTTTTGGTTAAGGATCGTGGTGGTCTGGCAAGGAGAAGTGTCAACTTAAGGGTATCAGAAGGAACTCAGAGAAATATGACAGCTTGGTAGTAGGTTGGATTAGCATGGTAATGGATATGATCGGTTCTTTGGGTACTTATGATGTGGTGAGTCTCTACATGTGTTTTATGGCAATAATCTTGGGTTTGGCGACCTGTGTCACTTGGTTGAGTTAGAGATATTCAGTTCTGATGGCTTGGTTATGTGCAAATGGGTTCCGAAGAGTTCTCAATGGTTTTTACCACGATTTGAGATGGATATTTCCTACTGGCGTGAGGAGCACGTTATGTATGTATTGTGCTTGTGACTCAGAGTTGATTATGAGATTCTCATACTTTTTATATGATGGCATGATAGATGCGGTGTGTTGTGTGGGATTGAGATTTGTGTGTGCAAGGTCACGATTTAGTTGTGAAAGGATGTTCATAAATTCTTAGGCAAAATGGACGATTTCAGATGACTAGATGAATGATATTACTACTTGGTATTGCTTGAGAAAGGTGTGCATTTCAGAAGGTGGACTGAGTTTTGACTTACGGATGATTTGTTGGTATTGCGGTACTCGCTTGGTTGATCGACTGCTGATATTCAGATTTTTTCTATGTGGCAAGGAAGAATTATAGAAGTATTTCTCGTGGGGATGATTATGCATGAGATATGTGTTAGTTATTCGAGTGGTGGAGTTGGGATCAGTTGTAGTGATTTATGTGTTCTATGGATTTAGAGACTGGGAGTTCTCAGAAGCAGCTGTTTTGGGGTTGTGGACTATGAAAATGTGTCAACAATTGGTAGATGGTAGTACGTGTGATGGTTAGGTCATTCTGGACTTTTGGAGGGCCATTTATCCATTTGGGGATGACCAAAGTTGGTTTGGGGGGCCCATTGATTGTCCCAATAAGGATGTGCATTCTACACCGGGTCAGATTTATTGACTCAGAATTGTTAGTGTTGAGGGGTGAGACATTCTGTTAGAGTTGAGCTTGTTCGTGTGCTGATATGTTCTATCTATTACTCTTCTATGCTATGAGGTGTGGTGATTCGTTGGTTATATGCATACATGGTGCGGTTCTGTTTGGGCCTTATACCGGCATTGGAGTGAGATGGTGATTGGGGGTATGGAATGGTTGATTGCACCTTGGTTATGGTCTTTTCAGGTTGTGGTATATTGTAATGTTTGCTTCTTTATAGTTATGGCCATGCACTTTGAGTACTTAATGTCAAATTGCGTGTGGTTGTTGATTTGGAGCACTGTGGCTTGAGGTATTACATATGGACCAGTGATTGGATGGGGTCACGCATTGCAGCGAAATTTTGTTGACATATGATCCTTTTTGTTAGATTAATGCGCTTGGTTCTACTATGTATGATGGGTTCATAGCATTGCGGTTGTGGTTGTACTTGTTGAGTTTGCGGGACGGTCCTCTCATTTGAGTTATTTCCTATTTTGAGTACATTTGGATTGTTGCTTATTGGTGCACGAATTCCACAGGTTATGGCTTTAGGTTGTATTGGTGTGGAATGTCAGTAGGGCGACTGTATTTGATAAGATGAGGTCATCAGACCTAAAATAGGTGCTATCGGATTTGATTGCGGTATATTTGGAAGGATAATGTCGATGATCGGCCTAGAAATTGGCTATGGTTCTTGTTGAAAGAGAGGGAACTCCATGAACTGTTGATCTGATAAGTAGTTACACATTTTTGCATGTTTCTTTCATCATCGGCAGTGTACGAAGGTTTTGAACAAGATTTTATTTGATATGAAGTTTACTACCGGTATCGGGTTTAATTTGAAAAGTTATTGTGATCGAGAATTATTGATACGAGTATGCGAGTTGTGTGGTATATCATGTGATTACATATTGGGTTATGGTTATGGCTTGATACAGCCTGTTCAGACTCATATAGTGTGTAGATGCGAGATTCTGGTCTTGTATGTAATTTCGAATGATTGAAATTAGATTCTAAGGCTTACAGACTAAGATTAAAGTATTGATCTTCAGTTATGATATGTTGTCAAGCTTACATGGATTGGGGTGATATGGGATCACCCTCTGTTATATGTATGGTAAGGTTACACGACAATTTTATGGCTTTAGAACGACTCTAGGCACGTTCGAGGACGAACGTATGTTTAAGTAGGGGAGAATGTAACGACCCAACCAGTCGTTTTGAGCATTTACACTTTGCTCAATTGTTTGAGGGCGTGAGAAGCTTCGTATGATGTATTATGACTTGTGTGTATCGTCGGTTTTGGTTTTCAGGTGTTTCAGAATTAGTTTGGAAGAATGAATTTCATGATTGAAGCTTTAAGTTAAAAGAGTTGACCAAGTTTGACTCTTTAGTATTTGACCTCGGATCGGAGTTTTGATAGTTCTGTTAGGTCCGGATAGTGATTTTTGGCTTGGGCGTATGCCCGGATTCGCATTTGGATATTTCTAGAAGGTTTCGGCACTATTTGGCGAAATTTGGAAATTTAAAGATTTGAAATGTTCATAAGTTTGGACGGTAGTTGATTTTGATGATATCGGATTCGGATTGTGGTTCCGGGAATTGGAATAGCTTCGCTATGTCATTTGGGACTTGTGTGAAAAATTTGAGTTCATTCCGAGTTGATTTGATAAGGTTCGGCATGAGTTTTGGAAGTTGAAAGATTCAAAGTTTATTATATTTGATTTGAGGTGCGATTCGTCATTTCGATATTGTTATGCATGATTTGAGGCCTCGAGTAGGTTTGCGTTATGTTATGGGACTTGTTGGTATATTCGGACGGGGTCCCGAGTGGCTCGGATGAGTTTCAGACGAGGTTTAGATTGTTTGGATCATTCTTGGTTAAGGTTGAGGGTAGGCATGTTTTGGTGGGACCGCATCTGCGGAGGGCTGATCGCAGAAGTGAGCCAGTAGATGCGGCCCTTTGATCGCAAAAGCGAAAATAGGCTTGTAGTGGCGAGCCGCGTAAGCGGAATGATGGGCGCATATGTGCGTCCGCAGAAGCAGAATTGTGAGCCGCAGAAGCGACATGTGGCGCAGAAGCGTGTGTGGTTGTCGCACCTGCGTGTGCACAGAAGTAAGGGAAATTCTGTAGGTGTGATGGGCTAGTCATTAGTGATTTCTCGCAGGTGCGAGTCTTTTACCGCAGAAGCGAAGCTTGCAGGTGCGACTACTTGTTCGCATTTGCAAAAGCTCTGGGCAGAAGCTATAATTCGAGAGCTGGTCGTTTTCTTTTCACATTTTTGGATTTTGGAGCTCGATTTGCGTGATGTTGGAGAGGAAATTCACCATATGGATTGGGGTAAGTGTTCTCTAATCGTTTTGATTATATTTCGTGAATCTATCTTCATTTTTGGTAATTGGATTATGAATTTTAAAGAGAATTTGGGGGGTTTTGTCTAAAGTCTCCCATCGGTAGTTGGAAGCAGAAAGTGCATTTTCGAGTTTTGAGTATCGATTTGGAGTCGGATTTGAGTGAAACTAGTATTGTTTGACTCATAATTAAATAGGTTGTCGGAGTTTGTGAATTTCATCAGGTTCCGAGGTACGAGCCCGGGTTTGACATTTTGGTTGACTTCGGGATTTTTATTAAAGATTCAACCTTTATCAATTGGGTTTGTTTCCTTAGGCATTATTTGATGTACTTGAGTTGCTATTTGCCAGTTTCGAGCCGTTCGGAGGTCGGTACGCACGAGATGACATTTGTGGAGTATCGTTTGGCTTGTTCGGTATTGGATTTGGCTTGTTCGAGGTAAGTAATACATCTAAACTTAGTGCTGAGGGTATGAACCCCCGAATATACGTGATATGTGTTTGGTGTTGAGGTGATGGCCATGTGGGCGTGCACCGTGTGAATTGTGACTCGATTATTTTTTTGATACTATGTAGTTATCTAATCTTATTTGTATCTATGAAAACTCTACGTGCTAGAGTAATTGAGTTGTGATCCATGTTAGAAACAATGTCTAGGCTATATACGTATCCTGTTGGGACCCACTAAGGTCATTTCTGTTGTTGAGTTATTTGCTTACATTGCAACTACATACTCAGTCATACTCATTCACTTGCGTATCATATCTCAGTGTCTGTTGTTATTTATTGATACATCACATCATCATATTGGGTTGATTTTCATGACCTTGTGAGCCTGAGAGACTGGAGAGATTGATGAGTGAGTGAGGCCGAGGGCCTGTTTGTGAGTGATATTTATGGGATCGGGCTGCACGCCACAGCAGGCTTTATTGATTCATGCCATGATTGGCTTAGTATAGCGCTTGGGCTAGATCTGCCCCTCCGGAGTCTGCACACCCATAGTGAGTGCAAGTACCTATTGAGTGCGAGTGTCGAGCGCGAGTACCGAGAGCAAGTGTCGAGTGATTGGGAGGACTGAGTGAATTGATACTTTGAGAGTATGCATATGGTTTTATCACTGAATCGCATTGCATTTGACATGCACACTTGACATACATGCATAGAGATGCATTTTCCTCATGCTATACGGTATTGCGTGATTTATGACTTCACATATACATTGACTTGCAGGCATAGAGATGTATTTTCCTCATGCCATTTA
>AWOL01S0020813.1:7612-40936 GCA_000715115.1 Nicotiana otophora
ACTTGATTAAAATGAATATATTGGAGGAGCGGGTTGCACGCCGCAACAAAATTGAATATGAATATATTGTGAGAGCGGGTTGCATGCTGCAACGGAAATTTATGGAAATGATAAATGGATTATGACTACTGAGTTGGTTTCAATTATTATAAATGAGTTATCTGATTTATTTCTATTATTTGTTGTCGTTACTAATATTGCATGCAGGTTAATGTAAGTGACCCGCCTTAGCCTCGTCACTACTTTGTCGAGGTTAGGCTCAGCACTTTTTAGTACATGGGGTCGGTTGTACTGATACTACACTTTTCACTTCTTGTGCATATTAAAGAGTTGGTCCCAACGGCGTACCATAGACTTGCTCGGAGTTTAGCTATCAGAGGAGACTTTAGGTATAACTGCACGACGTCCGCAGTTCTGAAGTCCCCATCTACTTTACTTTTGCTGTGTGTTTATTTCCAGATAGTTTTATTTTATTCAGACCCTTATTTGTATTATTCTAGAAGCTCATGCACTTGTGACACCAATTCCGGGATGGTATTTAGACACCATTATTTTTATGGATTATTCACTATATATCATAATTTACTTCCGCAATTGTTCTTTGTTATTAAAAAAGTTAAAAATTATTTTAAAAATTGATAATATTATTCTAACGTTGGCTTGCCTAACAAGTAAAATGTTAGGCACCATCACGGTCTGAAGGTGGGCATTTCGGGTCGTGAAAAAAGCAAGCTTAAGTCTTAGGATTTTGAACGTAGTCGGAACTGTGTGAAGAAGACTCCGGAATGGAGTTTTGTCGATTTTGTTAGCTCCGTATGATGATTTTGGACTTAAGAGCGTGTCCGAAAAATTATTTGGAGGTCACTTTTGGAATTAAGCTTGAAATGGCGAAACTCAAAATTTTGGAACATTTGACCGGGGGGTTGACTTTTGATATCGGGGTCGGAATCTGATTCCGGAAGTGGGAGTAGGTCCGTAATGTCGAATGTGACTTGTGTACAAAATTTGAGATCAATCGGACGTGATTTGATAGGTTTCAGCATCGATAGTAGAAGTTGAAGTTTCAAAATTCATTAAGTTTGAATTAGGGTGCGATTCATGATTTCAATGTTGTTTGATGTGATTTGAGGCTTCGAACAGGTCTGTGTTATGTTATGGGACAGGTTGGTATGATTGGATGGGGTCCCGAGGGGCTCGGGTGTGTTTCGAAGTGGTTTCGGACCAAATTGGAGTTGTTTGGACTGCTGTTGCTGAAGTCTGGTTTCCTTCTTCACAAACGCGAAGGGAGCCCTGCGTTCGCGAAGAGGAATTTGAGGGGCTGATGGTTTGGCCTTCATAAACACGAAGATGTAGACGCAAACGCGAATAAGGAGCAGGGCAAGCCTTCACGAACGCTGCCAAGGAAACGAGAAGAATAAAGGAAGAGTTGGGGTTGAGGTAGTGTGACCTTCGCGAACGCGAACGCGAAAGAGTTGGTCAGCTGGCCATCGCGAACGCGACGAGGAGGTCGCGAACGCGAAGAAGAAATGATGGGGCAGGAACAGTTGGCCTTCGCGAACGCGACTCTAGTCACGCGAACGCGAAGAAGGATTTGAGGCAGCTGGGTTTTGGCCTTCGCGAACGCGAAGCAATGGTCGCGAACGCGAAGAAGGTGTATCTGGGCAGAATTAAAAGTCCCAAAAACGGTGGTTTGAGTTCATAACTCAAAATCAAATTGGGAGCTTGGTAGAAGGCGATTTTTGGAGAGATTCTTGCGTGGGTGTTTGGGGTAAGTTATTCTTATCTAATTTTGATTAATTTCCATGATTATGTCTTTAAATCCATCATTTAATTCAGATTTAAATAGAGGAGAAAATCAAGATTTTTGTAAAATCTTCCAAAAACGAAAATTTAAGATTTGGAGGTCGAGTTGTTATTGGAATTCGATAAAATTAGTATGGTTGAACTCGTATCGGAATGGGTGTTCGAATTTCATGAAAATTATGCCGGGTTTCGAGGGGCGGGTCCTCCGTTGACTTTTGTTGACTTTTTGGAATAAATTTGTAAGTCGACGTATTATTATCCGAAATTGTTTCAGATGCATTTTAATGAAGTTATACAATTAATTTGGATAGATTTGAGCGGTCTGGAGGTCAATTCAAGCAAGAAAGCGATTTTGGAATATCGGCATAACTTAAAAGAGATAAGTGTCTCGGTTAACCTCGAGTGGGGGAATTACCCCTTAGGCATTGAGTTTTATGTGCCATTTGTGAAATGTAAAAAGCTGTATACGCGAGGTGGCGAGTGCGTTCTCGGCTTATATGTGTAAATGTTATTGAGTTAAAGTCTTGAGCATATTGTGTGGTAAATTGGGTAATTGTTGGTATATATTTAATCATCTATTTATCGTGCCTAAATCCTTGTTGTTGTTGAATCTGTTGTTATATGACAATTTGATGTGATTGTTACTTGATTATTTATGTAGTTCCGTGAATTTGTTGGTTTGATAATTATTAGAATTGAATTTCATTATGAATTTTTCCTCTGCAAATAATTAATTAAATGAGCTTAAGAAGAAGTGTTTATATAATTATTGAAAATTTGAATTTAATAAAAACTTTACTTTTTGTTGAGTAATTTCGATATCTATTAATTATTTTTGGGTATTGTACACATTGTATGGAGCTTTTGGTTATTTGTTGTGAAATTAATTGACTTGATTATAGCTTTGGAATTTTGTTGTGGCTATTGGGCAAATTGTGATATGAATTGATTTTGTTATGTTGTCGTGATAATTTTTCGTGCAAATTATTGTGTTGTGTTAAATATTATTTTGAGAAAATAAGGGTGGCATTTCACCGTTGATATTATATGGGTATAAGGGTGGCATTTCACTGTGGTTGCGTTTATTGGAATATGGTCTGGGTAGAGCGATAAGGGTGGCAATAGGAGCGATAAGAGTGGCTATTGATATTGTCTGGGTGGAGCGATAAGGGTGGCTACAGGAGTGATAAGAGTGGAAATATGAGCGATAAGGGTGGCTATTGTCAGGGACGATATGTGATGATGTGGGTTGTGGTGTTGATGATTTTCATGCGATGTTGTGATTTTCTTGTGTTTATTTTTATACCTTGTGCAATTTGTCTTGTTGTTGGTAAATTGATAACAATCTGATTTATGTTGAAATTGAGAGCCTGTGGCTATTGCCAGGCGGATTATAAAATAAAATGTAGGCATGAGGTGTCGTGAGTAAATAATAAGGATATTTGGCACGTGAATTGTCCGTGCAGTTGAGATATGAAATGTGGGCACGAGGTGTTGTGATGAAATGATAATGATATTTGGCATGTGAGTTGTCCGTGCAGTTGTGATATGAAATTAGGGCACGAGGTGCCAGAAAAATATGATGATTTAATTATAGGCACGAGGTGCCATGGAAACATGAAAAATGGGCTGAGACCCGTGTTTACGAAAAATATGAAAATGGGCTGAGACCTGTATTTTTATGATTTTTAAATGAGGTGTCACATGATGACTTTTAATTGAAAGAATTATATTCAAAATATTTATTTGGAAGGATTTTTATTCAAAAAGAATTATATGAAAGAATTGTATTTGAAAGATATTTATTTGAGGAAATTATATTTGAAGATATTTATTGAAAGAGTTTTATATTCGAAAGATGTTTATTTGAGAAAATTATATTTGAAAAAGAGTTTTATTCGTAAGAATTATTTGTGAAAGATATTTAACTAAAGAACTTGATTTATCTGGGTGTAAATGTATTTATCAATTGTTGAGCCATATTAATGGTGATTTTATTGTCTTACTGTGCACATCACTGGTTGTTTTATGTTACCCTTATTGTTATTTGTTTCCTATTATTTTGTATATTATATTGCACAGGTTATTAGACTAGTGAGTGTCTTGACTGTACCTCGTCTCTACTCCACTGAGGTTAGTCTTGATACTTACTGGGTACCGACCGTGGTTATCACGGCCCAACATCTAACCATGGTCGTGATGCGCCTATCGTGTTACAAGGCAAGCCTACTTCCCAAAATATTACTACTAAACCGATTATAAGAATTTAATAAAATATTTCAACATTTAAATTTTTCATAAACTAAATCAACTCTAACTATAATATAAAAATTACGAAAATGAGCCCCAAACATCGGGGTGTCACTAAGTCATGAGCATCTAAAACTATGAACTAAGATATATAAGTTGTCTAACTGTCCAAAAGAAGAAATGATAAAAGGATTAATAAGGTCCTGCGGACGCTAGCAACTACCTTGCAATCTCCACAGATAGCCAGCTTGAACTCAACGATAGCCGCTCTCTAACTCACTGGATCTACACATAAAGTGCAGGGTGTAGTATGAGTACAACCGACTCAGTAGTAACAGAAATAACTAAGGAACTGAGCAGTAGTGACGAGCTAAGTAAAACAGTCCAATTATTTATTTTCATAATTTAAAAATAAATAGAAATAAACAGGTAAATTCCATAACTCAGTAAATGTCATAAAGAAGTTTAACAGATAAATACAGCAACAACACAAATAAATACAACCTCACAGCAGTGTCACTCCGTCACTCATCACTCGCATTCAACACTCAACACTCAAAACACTCAACACTCTATTGGTACTTGCGCTCACTGGGGGTGTGTACAGACTCCAGAGGGGTACGGACATCTCACGTGCCATAATATCAATACTTGGATCCGCACGGTCAGCTCACGTGCTACACGGACAACTCACGCGCTATGGTATCAATACCTGGACCCGCACAGTCAGCTCACGTGCTACGCGGACAGCTCACGCGCTACAGTATTAATATCCTCACAACCAGGCCCTCGGCCTCACTCAGTCATGTACCTCTCCAGCCTCACAATGCACCATAAATAAGGGGACACAGCCCACATTAAGTATCACAACATATCAGCAAAATAATAGAGACTGATGTAAACATGTACAATAATTTCTATGACTGAGTACAAATAACGTGAGCATGAATGAAGCCTAAACATGATCTCTAACGTGAAGGCAAATAAGTTCACCAACAAGTAAATGCATAAACACAGATAGTGGTTATTAGGCCTCACAGCCTCACGGGACGGACCAAGTCTCAATCCCTCAAGGTATAAACCCACACGCCCGTTACCTAGCATGGATATCACCTCCAAACAATCACGTTATGTCAAATCTCTGGGTTTATACCCTCAAAGCAGAGTTAAAATTATTACTTACCTTAATAGCATAAACTCCTATTCCGGGATGCCCTCGTCTCTAGACTCGGTCTCCAAAAGCTCATAATCCCAATCCTTAAGGTGAAAATCGCCCCCAAAAATGCCCAAATCCGAGCTCCCCAGCTCAAACTATGTCCGAATGAACAAACCCTCGTTTTATATATTTTTCTGCCAGTTATTCTGCCTTATTTCTCGTGCCAAACGATCCTGAAACTCGCGTTTTATGCCTCCAATGGATTTCTTGTGACATTTTAGTCAAGTTAGGCTTTTGAATCACTCAATTTGACCTTATAATGAAGGAGATATACTGGTTTCAATATTTGCAAATAGTGCAGATTTTTAAATACGCCGTCAGTGGCAATTGCGTAATTAATCTGAAAAAAATATGGCAACCTAATTCTTAGTAAAATAGCTATAAAATCCTCATACGATGTCCAAATTCGACTATTTTTTTTGCTACGGGTCCGTAATTATGATACGGATCTAATGCTTCAATCAAAAAAGAAATCGGAGCTCATTTGTTCAATATGATATCATTTATGCTTAAAGAAACAGCGTCGAAACATAAGAAAAACGAGCGCAACACAACCCAAACCTATCTGAAACTCACCCGAGGCCCTCGGGACCTCAACCAATAATTCCAACAAGTCATATATCACTACCCGAACTTAGTCAAACCTTCAAAACACCCAAAACAACACTAAATCAACCTCGGATTCAAGCCTAAGAACTTCTAAACTTCCAACTTCCGCCAATTCAAGCCCAATTCTATCACGGACCTCCAAATTACATTCCAGACAAACTCCTAAGTCTAAAATCACCCAACGAATCTAATCGAATCATAAAAATCCACATCCGAATTCGTTTACTCATAAGTCAACTTCTGGTTGGCTTTTCTAACTTAACTTTCTAACTAAGAGACTAAGTGTTCATTTCACTCTAAAACTACTTCGAACCCAAACCTACCAACTCGATACAACTCAACACCGATGAACAACACATAAAGAAGCAGGAAAGGAAAAACAGGACTATAACTCTCGGAACGACTGGCCGGGTCGTTATAGTGGTGTACTCATACTACACTCCTGCACATCTTTGTGTAGAGCCAGATATTGGAGATATCGGACTTAAGCATAGTTAAATAAGGATCGTAAGGATTCAAGGTAGAGCTGCTTAGTCATCGCAGTCCCTTGGAGTCTTTTTATTTCATTGTACTGTTAATTTGTAATCAAACAGTATTGTATATTCGGTCCTCGTGATCATTCCATGTATTCAGTTAGAGTTCATGTCTCAGTACTACCAGTCTTGGGAGGTTATATATTGTAATTATTTCCGCTGTTAGTTTCAAAAACAAATAGCTTCAAAATGTAATTAAAATTGGCTTACCTAGTCTAAGAGACTAGGTGCCATCATGACGCCTGTGGTGGGATTTTGGGTCGTGACAAGTTGGTATCAGAGCTCTAGGTTCATAGGTTCTACGAGTCACGAACAAGTCTAGTAGAGTCTTGTGGATCGGTACGGAGACGTCTGTACTTATCTTCAAGAGGCTACAGAACTGTTAGGAAATTTCCATTTCTTTCATTCCTGTCGTGCGGAAGTTTTTGAATTTGTAATTTGGACCTATGTATCTCCATTCTGTCACAGATGGTGANCTATTTTCGCTGTTAGTTTCAAATAAAAATATAGCTTCAAAATATAATTGAAATCGGCTTACCTAGTCTTAGAGAGTAGGTGTCATTGCGACGCATGTGGTGGGATTTTGGGTCGTGACATTTCTAAAGACCAAAACATTCAATTTTTCAAATTATTTGAATTATCTTCATTAATAAAAGTATTTTATGTTATTTATTTGTTTTCGGTATTAGGCTATAGAAATAACAATAATTTTTGTAAGATACTCCCATAAAAACTTTTAGAAATCACAATAAGGTATATGAGGATTTCTATTGGCAAGATTTCTTCCTTTATTAAGCTAACAAAATGGTATCACCGATCATCATTTTCAAGAACTTGCATTTTTCTTTAATTTATATTTTATAAGTCAAGCTATTAGTTAATAATATTTATATTCATTTTTTAAATTATATATTTAATGATATAGACACACGCGTAAAACGCATACCCTAAGACTAGTATACTATATTAAAAGCACGAAGGCCTTTAACAAAATGTTGTTCGTCTTTTTTACCCTCTGGACACAATTGTAATTTAAGTTACTTTCCTAATATTTAGGACATTTAAATCACCTAAAATTTTGGTTATTAAATATTTTCTTACTAAACTAAGTAAGGACTCCTAATCTTTAGCCTTTAGTCATTACAACATATTAATTAAGTAAAAATAACGTGAGTATTACCATCCAATAGAATATCATTAATGAAATAATGTTTACCTAGGATGAAGGACTAGAATTACAAACTAATCTTTTTCTTTTCATTTCAAACTTGATCTTTATCATAAAAAAAATATTCTGAAGTCCCTCAAATGTTATGTTAAATATTATAAGAAACACTTCATTTAATAATATTTAATTATTTTTTAATATAGGAGCTTAAAATTAATTAAAGCTTTACTTATTAATTTGTTTTCTTATTAAATTTCACTTTGTATAAGGCTTACACTTAAATTATAAAAAGATAGATGAAGGAAAAATAAAAAGATTTAAGAAAGAAGAGATACGTGTTCTTGAACAATAACATAGATAGTTCACTATTTAAAAATATACAAGACTACTGCACCAATAAAATTATTCAATATTATACTTTTAACTTTCAAAAGTTTTAAATGCGCAATTACAATTATGCGGAATGTTGAGCAGAAATCAATATATTCACAAAAATAACAAGATAATTTATGAGATCTTTAAATTTTTACCTATGATACATTTAGCAAAATATGAGTGGGTTTATTAGCTAGCTTTCAATTGTAGATTCTCTTACTAGCTTGCTTATTTTTTTAATATCTTTTTTGTTTATTATTGTACTTTGATTTTGTATTTATTTAAAGTTCATAGATTAATAGTTGCCTGCGTATATATTATAAATTGTATCCTTCAAGATTATTTTGATTTTCAAGGCTTGTCGTGAAACTGAAACTATGAAATTACAAACCTGGAATAAATATTAGGTTGAGTTATTGATGATTGAGTACTTCTGAGATAATTTCTTCAATTATTAAGTTAGTTATACACAACAAATAGTCATGACCAACTTTAGGAACTTACACTTTTATTGTATAACTCAATACTACTTTTCAATAAATTTATACTCATTCAGACAGGATTTACGCGCATCAGCATACCCAAAAACTAGTAAGATAGAATAACTAAAAGACAACTAAATTACAAATAAAAGGATTTATGATTTGATTTTATGAAATTTGAACAAGAGAATAATATTTTGCTGAAATTTTTCATACGCATATTTGATTAAAAAAAAAAGAAATAAACTCAGTTCACTCTACAAAGTTGTTTGGTACGACGGATAAGCAAAAATAATCTGGAATAAAATAATCAGGGATAACTTATTTGTGATGACCCAAAATGTCATCTTTAATAAATATTCATTTATGTGCTCTAAGACCTCGAAAAGCACTATTTAGCATTCTTCGACTTGCGTGCGCAGTCCGTATAATTTTTAAGAAAGTTTTTATGTGAAAATGGATTAAAATGTGAAAGAGCTTTAAAACTCACCTAAGTTGACTTTGGTCAACATTTTGAGCAAACGGACTCGGATCAGTATTTTGACAGTTCTACTAGGTCGGTATCGTAATTTGGGACTTGAGCATATGCCCGAAATTATATTCGGAAGTCCCTAGCTCAAATTATCGTCATTTAACGGAAACTAGAAATCTAAAGGCTAAAGATTTCCAAAGTTTGACCGTGGAGTTGACTTTATTGATATCGGGGTCAGAACCCGATTCTGAAAATTAAAATAGTTCTGTTATGTTATTTATGACTGTGTGCGCTAAATTTGAAGTCATTCCGGATTCGTTTAATACGTTTCAGCATGAATTTTGTAAATGGAAAAGTTTGGAACACAAAAGTTCGAATCGAGGTGAGGATTGTAATTTTGACACTATTTGACGTGATTTAAGACCCCGAGTAAGTCCGTATTATGTTACGGGAGTTGTTGAAATATTTGAACGAGGTCCCGAGTGGCTCGGGTGAGTTTCGGACGTACTTCAGACCATTTTGGTAAAAACTTACTGGTCTAGTTTTGGTATTTCGCACCTACGCAATTTTGGTCGCAGGTGCGTGATCGCTTCTGCGGAGGCAGTGTCGCTTCTGCTACTTTGAGGCTAGGGGAGAATCTTCTCTTCTGCAAAGCTTGGGGCGTAGGTGCGATGCCCCCTTCTGCGGTGCCATGATCGCAGATGCGATCTTTCGCTCTTTTGTGGTTCCCTTCGCGCATCTGCGCAGTCGCTTCTGCGACGTGAAGGTCCGCAGATGCGGTCCCCTTCTTGGCTGCCTTGTTCTGCAAATGCGAGCTTTGTCTCGCAAATGCGAATTCGCAGATGCGGAAAATTATCTGCATATGCGGAAATGCTGGACAGAACACATAAAAATTGGGTGTTAGCTATTTTTACTCATTTTTGAGTTTTGAGTCTTGGATTTGGGCGATTCCAAAAGGGGTTTTCACGACTTCGATTTGAGTAAGTGTTCTATACCTGAAAGTGATTATATTTCATAAATCCATGCTTATATTCATCGTTTATTTCGGATTTAGATGGAAGAAATTGGATTTTTTGTAAAACTTTCCAAAAACAAAAATTTAGGATTTGAAAGCCAATCCGATATCGGAATTCGATAATTTTTGTATGGTTGAACTCGTATCAGAACGGGTGTTCGGATTTCGTGAGTTTTTTCGGGATTCGAGATGTGGATCCCACTGTCGATTTTTAAAATGAATTTTGCATTTTAATCCGGAAAATTAGTAAATTCATATGGAATTAATTCTTATGATTCGTGTTAAGAATATTGAATTGTTTGTGACTAGATTTGAAGCATTCGGACACCAATTCGCGAGGCAAAGGTTTATTGAAATCTTGAGTTGGTTGCAAATCGAGGTAAGTATCGTGGTTAACCTTGACTTGAGGGAGTAGGATTTATTTGTCTATTTGCTATGTGATTCAATATGCGGGTACAATGTATATGTGAGGTAACGAGTACTTATGTGTTGTGTTTGAGTCAGAGCATGCGGGTGGAATTTATTTATTGTGAATAATTTCCTGTTTAATTAAGATATTCCTGTTTAAGTTATTATCATTTATTTGATCATTTTTCATGAGATTATTGATATTTTAATTATTGTTGAATATTTTGGAAGGTGAAGTCAGTATTCTGGTATTGAATTGATTGATAAGTATATATCCCCGTATTTAAATACTCTTCCGAATTTATATTATTATTTTTATGGTAAGGAAGAGTGTAAAAGCATGAAGGGTGATGATGTGCTATTTATATTATTTATATTATCCTTGCCATGGTGAGAAAGAGTGTAAAAACACGAAGGGTGATGCCGTGCCATTTTCAAAGAGAGTTAAAGCACGAAGGGTGATGTCATGCCAGAAGAGAGTTAAAGCACGAAGGGTGATGCCATGCCAATTATTATTATTTATTTATCAATTTATGGGAAGAATGAGAGTAAAAGCACGAAGGGTGGTGCCGTGCCATTTTTATATTATCAGTTGCTTATTAGTTGATGAATTAATTGGCTGCTACGTGACACTTCTTGTAACGACCCAACCGGTTATTTTAATTTTTAGAACCACGTTCCCTAAAATAAAACTTCTCGCATGTGCTTTTAATGACTTATGACTTGCGGGGATGGTTGGTTCGGGATTTGGAAGTGTTTGGGTGGAAATAGGAATACGTGGTTCCTTAATTTAGCCTTAAAAGGCCAAGTTTGACTTCGGTCAACATTTTGAGAAAACGACTCCGGAATCGGGATTTGACGGTTCCAATAGGTTCGTATGATAATTTTGGACTTTGGCGTATGTCCGAATCGGGTTTTGGATAACCCGGGAGTGTTTTGACACTTAATAGTAAAAATTAACTATTTAATGGTTTAAATTTTGTTTGGAATAGGTTTTTGAGTAATTGAAGTCCGTTTAGAATTTCGAGTTTGGGAATAGTTTTGTATAGTGATTTAAGACTTTCACGCAAAATTTCATGTCATTCCGAGTAGTTTAAGTACGTTTTGGCGCGTTGGAAGTAGATTGAAGAACTTGAAGTTCTTAAGTTTGAATTAATTTAGTTTGGGGCATGATATTTAGATTTGATGTTGTTTTACACGTTCCCAGAGTTCGAGCAAGTCCGTTTTATGATTTCAAACTTGTTGGTATGTTCGGGTGGGGTCCCGGGGGCCCCGAGTGTTAACCGGACGAGGCTCAGACTAATTTTAGAAATTTGAGCAAACACTGTAGCATCCAGCTACTGTCATAATCTCATCTGCGCTTGGACAGCCGCAGGTGCGAACGAGAGGAGCCTGCCCAGCTATCGCAGATGCGAAGCATTTGGCGCACCTGCGAACGCGCAGGTGCGAAGGACCTGTGCGCAGAAGCGGAGGAATGCACAGGTGCAAAGGAATGGGCGCACATGCGCTTGCGCAGAAGCGAGCACTTCTTCCTCAGGTGCAGAACCAGGAAAAGAGGGAAAATGCGCACCTGCAAGGAATTTCCGCATGTGCGAAAGCCGCATGTGCGAAAAACCTGTCTGGGCAGAACCTTAAAACGGACGAAAACTCAGTCCATTTCTTTTTATTTTTCATCCATTGTTGGGCGATTTTAGAGCTTTTGAGAGTGGGGTTACAACTAGCAATCGGAAGGTAAGTTGATTCTATACACCTTGAGTTAAATACATAGATTATAGGTAGATTATAACTAGTAAATCTTAGAAATCAAGGGTTTAGGTGAAAAACCTAGATTTTTATAAAAATGAGATATTAACCACGAAAATGGTTATGGAATTGGATAGAAACTATATATTTGAGTTCTTGAGGTTATGGGTAACGTTTTCATCTGAAAATTTTCGAAATCCAGACACGTGGGCTCGGGGTGAATTTTAGAAATTTTACCATTTTGGATAGGATAATTTAGTTAATTGATGAATTTCGAATTATTGAGCATATATTAATTATTTTGTATAATATTTGGATAGTTTCAGATTTTTCGGCATCGAATCTAGAATTTTACGCGACGCAGTAATCAGAAAGTGGACTTTGAGACAAGGTAAGTCTCTTGTCTAATCTTGTGAGGGGAAAATTACCCCATAAGTGATTAAATTAAAACTTTTTGCTAATTGTGGGGGCTACGTGCGCAAGAGGTGACGAGAATCCATGCGCAGCTACTATTAATGCTAAAGTCCAGGTAGTTTAGGACACAAAGCATGAATTACCTGTGCAAATTGTATTCTTTGTTTAATTAATATTATTTGATATATATATTGTGAATTGTTAAGTAAAAATATTAAAAGATGAGTGTCTCTGTCACAACCCAAATTAACCCTTCGTAAGGTGTCGTGATGGCACCTAGTCTTTACGACTAGGTAAGCCTAATATTACAAAAAATGTAAAGAAACACAACATTTTAAAGATAAACAGCATATTGTGAATAGCCAAGAGTAGTACCGCTCGGCATATACAAAATAATTTCCCAAGACCCGGAATATCACTAAATCACAAGCTGTTATAATCTATGTAGCTCTATACAAAAGTGTGAAGATAATAAAGAAAGTCTCTAGGCGGGGGAGTAGAAGGGGACTCTGAAGATCTGCGGACACAAGCAGAAGTACCTTGAAGTCTCNAATATTTCCGTTTTAATTGATTAATTATTAAAAGAAATTGTTCATCCTCTCGAATTGATCTTATAATAAATATACTCTCATTCTGGAGGTACATAAGAAAATCTCCTCCTTTCTTGTGGAGCGGGATTGTTAGGTAAAAATATTAAAAGATGAATGTCTCATATGCTTAAATATTTCCGTTTTAATTGATTAATTATTAAAAGAAATTGTTCATCCTCTCGAATTGATCTTATAATAAATATACTCTCATTCTGGAGGTACATAAGAAAATCTCCTCCTTTCTTGTGGAGCGGGATTGTTAGGTAAAAATATTAAAAGATGAATGTCTCATATGCTTAAATATTTCCGTTTTAATTGATTAATTATTAAAAGAAATTGTTCATCCTCTCGAATTGATCTTATAATAAATATACTCTCATTCTGGAGGTACATAAGAAAATCTCCTCCTTTCTTGTGGAGCGGGATTGTTAGGTAAAAATATTAAAAGATGAATGTCTCATATGCTTAAATATTTCCGTTTTAATTGATTAATTATTAAAAGAAATTGTTCATCCTCTCGAATTGATCTTATAATAAATATACTCTCATTCTGGAGGTACATAAGAAAATCTCCTCCTTTCTTGTGGAGCGGGATTGTTAGGTAAAAATATTAAAAGATGAATGTCTCATATGCTTAAATATTTCCGTTTTAATTGATTAATTATTAAAAGAAATTGTTCATCCTCTCGAATTGATCTTATAATAAATATACTCTCATTCTGGAGGTACATAAGAAAATCTCCTCCTTTCTTGTGGAGCGGGATTGTTAGGTAAAAATATTAAAAGATGAATGTCTCATATGCTTAAATATTTCCGTTTTAATTGATTAATTGTTAAAAGAAATTGTTCATCCTCTCGAATTGATCTTATAATAAATATACTCTCATTCTGGAGGTACATAAGAAAATGTCCTCCTTTCTTGTGGAGCGGGCCGAATGCCTTGGCAGGATAGATGAATCTATGGATCATGCCGCACGTCCCTCGACAGTGTACACGACACTCCGGATCGGGCCGTACAACCTCGGCAGAAATCGTGCTTAATAATAATAACTACACGATACTTTAATAGTTTATTTCAGCTTGCGAAGCTAATTGATAAATTGGAGAATCCTTGGAATTTAATGAATTATTATTCTTGCTTGTTAAGGAATAAATTATTATTCCTGTAAATGAGATTAATTGATTAATTGGAAATTATTTGAATTGAAGGAATTTAATTAATATATTGAGAATTATTGAAATTGAAGGAATTTAATTACTTCTGCTGGTTCAATAAAATTATTGTTACTCTGTGAATCAAGTTGATATAAATATTTCTAATTTCATGACTATTTAATATTATTGATCCATAGTGAGTGTCAAAGTCGGCCATCTCGTCTCTACCTCTTCGAGATTAGACTTGATACTTATTGGGTACACGTTATTTTCGTACTCATGCTGCACTTGCTGCACATTTTATTGTGCATGTACATATTTCTTTAGAGGACTTGTGGGCGCGGAGGTGTAGTTAATAATTGTGGGGACATAGGTGAGATGCATTCTATATTACGATCCGCAGCTAATAGAGTCTCATTCAGAAATATTATATTTTCCTGTCTAATTTGTATTCTTGACAGATGCTGTATTTTATTTTTAATTCCCTAGTAAATGCTCAGGCACTTGTGACACCGGGTTTTGGGATGATTATGGGTTGCACTGTATTAAAAGTTTTTAAAGATATTGTTACGTATTTTGTAAATTTCATCTTCTGCTATTTAATTGGGGGAAACAACTATGATTTCAAAAATATATAAATGAGAACTTATTTAGTAGTTATTGTTGGCTTGCCTGAGAGTGGTGTCTGGCACCATCATGACCATTATGGATTTTGGGTCGTGACAACATAGTATCAGAGCGTTAGGTTCACTTAGGTCTCACGAGTCATGAGCTAGTCTAGTAGAGTCTTGCGGATCGGTACGGAGATGTTTTTGCTTATCTTCGAGAGGCTACAGGGCTGTTAGGAATACTTCCCTTTTTTATTCCTCATCATGCGATTTGATTCCTTTGAGGCTTATGCCTTGCGGAAGGTCGCTCTGTCGTTTCAATTTAAGTATCAGTATTACCTAAGGTTTTGAGATTTGTCATTGATTGTTATGACGATTCATGCGTTATTATCGCACAGTGTTTATGAAATGGTAAAATGCATGTCTTTGTGTCAGGGCAATAAATGACTTGAAAGAAGGTTTTTCTTAGTACATGATTGAAAAGTTCCATATTTTATTTCCAGTGGAGAAAAGTCAATCGGACTGTGAATGTTCAGGTTTTGGGTTGATGGAGTAACAAAGCTTGACATTTTCGAGCGTGGAAGAGTTCTCAATTGTGATGTGATGTCATAGCCTTGTTAAATGCGTTCAGGTTCGCCGGTGTTATGGTCTTCTTCAACTCGCCTTCACGGCGGGGTGTTAGGAAATGGTGTAGGGGAAGCAGTTGTTAGAGATTGCGGTGTGCAGTGATTCAGGATTGAAGCGGTGTTCCTAGTATTGATGGCTCGAGAAATATGGTCCTCAGAAAGGTTTAAAACTGGTAACAACCTATTGGTTCAAGTTCTACAGAGACGGATTTTTAGTTAAGGCAACAACTGGGCAGCGAAGGATGAGGAAGGACATGTGGAAGGTGTCTTGTGGTGGTTAAGTTCCTAGAAGGCCAAGTGTGAGAAACAGAAGTCTAGTAGTTGCTTAAAGGAGAGGGTTTGACCCAAAGTGGGAGAGTGGTAAGGTAGCATATGAGTTGCGTGGTAGGATAACTACACGGCTTGAGCGAAAGTTTGAAGTGATTTGGGATTTAGGATGGACAGTGACTAGGTCTACGAACTTAAGTTGTAATATTAGCTGCAATATTGAGAAAGATTGGATACAACATGAGAGAGTTGCTTGATATGAAGAAGGATACAACATGACTTTGGATTGGAATGTATTATCGCACCTTTAGTTGACGTCCATGAGGAGTGAACGGACTGGTGCAGTTAGTGAATGAGCTTGGACTCAGGATGATCTACTGATTTCGTAGTAATTGCATCCAGTCCAGTGACGTTGGAATATGTCAGCATGTAATTTCCACATGTGGGTTATCTCCTGTAAGCAGGTTAGCGGTCGTGTGGTGTTGACGAAGCTTCTACGAAGAATTCTACTGGCTACCCAGTAAGAGATTTAATATGTAAATGTGGCTAGTGGTTCAGAGTGTTTATTTAAGGTTAATAGAAGGATTTAGAGAAAATTTGGCGAGTTGCGTGTGTAGGATCATGTCAACAATGAAGAAAGAATCTCGGTGGATTCCAAAATTTTGTAATTGTAGCTTCAAGCTAAGTGGGAGAGCCCCACCGTCTATAATTAGATTGAAGGGTTGTCTATTTGTGAGGTTTCTGATTATTGGTGTATTAGTGGGTCATTACAACTAAGGAAAGAAAACATCAGTGGTAATTTGAGAAAAGGATTTGGGGGAATGTACCATATTTGGCCTTATCGATTCATGTTTAGGCTTGGGAAGACTCAGAGTTTATGCTTCGTATAGATGTAATGCACAAGAAAAGTAAGACAACCGGATGTTTCCTTGAGAAAGTGTCCATGTGCTAGCAGGGCCTTGGAGTTGATCATTTTTGGGAACAAGTCAGAGCAAGTGACTCTCAATAACGGTCTTAGTGGGTTCAAAAATTTAAAGTATGGTGTCTAAGGATCTTGAGTCCGTAGTATGGTTGAGTATCGAGTTTTTGCAGTAGATTATGAAGCGGGGCTTGGAGTACTCTGCATTATTTTCAGGTTGTGGTGTAGCATTAGAGAAACGGAAGAAAATAACTTCAGATTCATAAAAGAAGTATCAGAATGGGTGTACCAGTTGAAGATGTAAAAGTGCGCACCGGGAGGGGTATGAGATGATTCGTGGGTTTGAAACAGTGTGGTCTCGTGAAATAAGGTCACATGGGATGAGTGCAGAATTGAGTTTGTGATGTAATGAATGGAGCTATCATTATTTCTAAGGCAAGTTGAGAGTAAATTAAGAAAAGAAGGATCGGCTAACAAAGGTTGAATTGGCATGATGGTGGAAATGATCAGTTCCTTCAGCGCATTGAGTTATGCATGTGATTTGTGGCGGTACGTGCGGCTTGACGGCCGCCATAATTGATTTTATTTGGAGGAATTCAAGTATTATGGCATGTTATGTGTATAGGGATCCCAGAAGAGTTATGGTGGTTTAGACCATTACTTGAGGCCGGTATTTTCTACGGATATGGAAATTCAGTCACGTATTGCAATGGTTCTCTTGAAACGAGTTAAGAAGAAGGTTTCTATATGATGAAGTGTTTACCCTATTAGTGGTTCAGGAGTTATGATGGAATTCTTGTACTAATGCGCATTAGCGCGATTAAGTGCATTAAGTAGCATGGGATTCGAAAGTTGAGGATTCAAGATTTTGGTTGGGTGTTGATAAGGATGTCATGAGCTCGGATGAGCAGGAAAATGATTTAGATGTTTAAAGTAAGATGGTATTGTTTTCGGTGTCACCTAAGGTCGATGTCAGGTGTAAGAGACCTTGTGTATTGAATTGTGGATTCTTGATATGCTTTACATCATTAGTGTGACCGTTGGCATGGATGTGCAAACTTGTTACCTGGTACGGAAGATCGTGGGAGCGTGTCCCATGGGAAGATTGTGTAAGAGTGGCATGTAGTCACTTGATTGAGTGAAGATTGAAATCGAGGATGAAGATTGTGGTAATATCAATAATTCAAAAATTTATGCTTGGAGGGCGCTCGGTTCATTTGGTTGTGGATTGTGGAAGTTTGTTCCAATTATAATGGCTATTCTGTTATGGGAAAAAGGGTTATTATGGATCCTTGAAAGGTTATTAGCCTAGTACGATGCGATCAGAATTAACTTGAGGTCTGTGGATGGATTTGAATATGAATATGAGATATATATTAGGCCAAATGTGTTCATTTCAGCATGAGCTCTCCCTATGGTGGAGTATTCGGACGTTGGATGTCATTTCGTCATCGTTTATTTCATATAATACTATATTGTACCGTGTGAGTTATGAAGCAGCTTGATAAATTTCTTATGTGTTGAGGTTCTGCGTAGCGATGGTGTTATGTGAGCAGGATGGCTCTCGAGCTTCAGAACATATATCGCCCCTTAGTTGTGCTTGGGTTTTGTAGCGTAAGGCGTTGTCGGTCCTCCCAGGGATGGTATCATGCACTTAGCGTGCTTGTGTCCGATATTCGGATATTTTGCAGTAGTGAGCATTCTAGCTCGGTAAGTATTTTTCTTATAGATTCTTTTTGTGCGGATCAGGTGGCACACCGCCACGGGTATATTGTTTGGATCGGGTTGCACGCCGTAACAATGTGATGTTGAGTACAATCCCTTATATTCTATTTGTGTGTTTTATGTCCCATTTTCTGAGAAAGGCTCATGACACCTTTCAGTTGTTTAATTAGTCACATGGGTTGAATAATCTTTTACAGAGTTCGTTTTTCTTATGTATCGCAATCGAGTTTCTAGCTTATTAGCTCATTGTGGCGTCATATGAAGCTTTTTGCCATATATGAGGTGGTTTATTTCCTGAGCAGTTTATACTGGGTGAGACGAGATTATTGGATCCGGGATCAGTGCGATCAGATTATATGAAGTATAATAAAGAGCAAATACCATTATTTGGTTATAATGGGGTGATGATTCCTA
This sequence comes from Nicotiana otophora, assembly GCA_000715115.1. Lineage (NCBI taxonomy): Eukaryota > Viridiplantae > Streptophyta > Magnoliopsida > Solanales > Solanaceae > Nicotiana > Nicotiana otophora. The sequence goes on from AWOL01S0020813.1 coordinate 26,405, forward strand.
TTAGAAAGGGAAACTCAATAATTTGTTCACTCGGCAGTTGGTTAAGAATTTCTACACATTTCCTTCATCGTGGAAGCATTGCAAAAGTTGGAACAGGACCTATATGTATCATGAGGTGTGTTGTGAACATCACATTCATGGAATTTCGGCTATTGTTATCGGGGATGTTATTATGGGCATGTGAATGGTGTGTTTCATGGTCTAAAATCAACCAAGATATGCAATCATGTGTTAGTGTATCGTGTAATGGTTGATACGGTGTTCGTAGGTTGGAAACAGGCATGGTAGAGAATTTTGGATGTTAGAATTGGGCTCTAAGGCTTAGTTGCCTAAATAAAGGGCAGAATCTTCAGATTGGCTCGAGTTAATGTGCTCAATTGGGTGTGGTAGCACGGGTAGGTGCTCGAAGTGTTGAACAGTGAATTTGGGCAACTCCAGAATAGTCCTTATCATGTTCTAGAACAAACGTATATTTAAGTGGGAGAGAATGTAACGACCCAACCGGTCGTTTTGACTTTTAGAACCACGTTCCCTAAAATAAAACTCCCCGTATGTGCTTTTAATGACATATGACTTGCGGGGATGGTTAGTTCGGGATTTGGAAGTATTTGGGTTGAAATCGGAATACGTGGTTCCTTAAGTTAGCCTTAAAAGGCCAAGTTTGACTTCGGTCAACATTTTGAGAAAACGACCCCGGAATCATGATTTGACGGTTCCAATAGGCGTATGTCCGAATCGGGTTTTGGATAACCCAGGAGCGTTTTGACGCTTAATAGTAAAAATTAACTATTTGAAGGTTTAAAATTCTTTAAATTTGGTTTAGAGTAGGTTTTTTAGTAATTGAAGTCCGTTTGGAAATAGCTCCGTATAGTGTTTTAAGACTTTCACGCAAAATTTCGTGTCATTCCGAGTAGTTTAAGTACGTTTAGGCGCGTTGGAAGTAGATTGAAGAACTTGAATTTCTTAAGTTTGAATTAATTTGGTTTGGGGTATGACTTTTAGATTTGATGTTGTTTTACACGTTCTGAGAGTTTGAGAGAGTCCGTTTTATGATTTCAAACTTGTTGGTATGTTCGGGTGGGGTCCCGGGGGCCCCGAGTGTTAACCAGACGAGGCTCAGACCAATTTTGGAAATTTGAGCAAAGACTGAAGCATCCAGCTACTATCATAATCGCACCTACGCTTGGACAGCCGCAGGTGCGATCCACCAATCGCAGGTGCAAATGAGAGGAGCCTGCCCAGCTATCGCAGATACGAAGCATTTGGCGCACCTGTGAACGCACAGATGCGAAGGACCTGCGCACAGAAGCGGAGGAATGCACAGGTGCGAAGGAATGGGCGCACATGCGCTTGCGCAGAAGCAAGCACTTCTTCCGCATGTGCAGAACCAGGAAAAGAGGCAAAATGCGCACCTGCAAAGAATTTCCGCATGTGCGGTACTCCTTCCGTTGGTGTGAAAGCCGCATGTGCGGTACTCCTTCTGCAGGTGCGAAAAACCTGTCTGGGCAGAACCTTAAAACGGACGAAAACTCAGTCCAATTCTTCCTATTTTTCATCTATTGTTGGGCGATTTCAGAGCTTTTAAGAGGCGGGGTTTCAACTAGTAATCGGAAGGTAAGTTGACTCTACACACCTTGAGTTAAATACATATATTATAGGTAGATTAAAACTAGTAAAGCTTAGAAATCAAGGGTTTAGGTGAAAAACCTAGATTTTTATAAAAATGAGATTTTAACCACGAAAATGGTTATAAAATTGGATAGAAATTATATATTTGAGTTCTTGAAGTTATGGGTAACATTTTCATCTGAAAATTTCCGAAATCCGAGCCCGTGGGTCCGGTCTGAATTTTAAGAATTTTACCATTTTGGATAGGATAATTTAGTTAATAGATGAATTTCGAATTATTGAGCATATATTAATTATTTTGTATAATATTTGGATAGTTCGGATTTTTTGGCGTCGAATAGAGAATTTTACGCGATGCAATAATTGGAAAGTGGACTTTGAGACAAGGTAAGTCTCTTGTCTAATCTTGTGATGGAAAAATTACCCCATATGTGATTAAATTAATAAATTTTGCTAATTGTGGGGGCTACGTACGCACGAGGTGACGAGAGTCCGTGCGTAGCTACTATTAATGCTAAAGTCCGAGTAGTTTAGGTCACAAAGCATGAATTACCTGTGCAAATTGTATTCTTTGTTTAATTAATTTTATTTGATATATATATTGTGAATTGTTAAGTAAAAATATTAAAAGATGAGTGTCTCTGTCACAACCCAAATTAACCCTTCGTAAGGTGTCGTGATGGCACCTAGTCTTTACGACTAGGTAAGCCTAATATTACAAAAAATGTAAAGAAACACAACATTTTAAAGATAAACAGCATATTGTGAATAGCCAAGAGTAGTACCGCTCGGCATATACAAAATAATTTCCCAAGACCCGGAATATTACTAAATCACAAGCTGTTATAATCTATGTAGCTCTATACAAAAGTGTGAAGATAATAAAGAAAGTCTCTAGGCGGGGGAGTAGAAGGGGACTCTGAAGATCTGCGGACACAAGCAGAAGTACCTTGAAGTCTCTTAGAATCAGCAGCACGCACTAACCTCGAGACTGATAGTCCGCACCTGGATCTACACACGAAAACATGTGCAAGAAAGTGCATGAGTACACCACAATGGTACCCAGTAAGTGTCAAGCCTAACCTTGGTCGAGTAGTAACGAGGTCAGGTCAAGGCTCTACCAGAGTAAATATAATAAATTAAACAGTAAAAGAAATAAGTAAAATTTACGGTAACACAGTTAAAGCAATTCTCGAACATTTAATAGTTAAGGGAGCCCTCGATTCAGAACAAGGTAAATACAATGGGGAATCTCCCGGAATACCGTTCCGTAGTTCCGAATGAATATGCAGTACAGGGGAATCTCCCGGAATACGTCTGTAGTCCCAAAGTAAATATGCAGTGCATGAGGATCTCCCGAAATACGTCCGTAGTACCAAAGAAAATATGCAGTGCAAGGGGAGCTCTCGGAATACGTCTGTAGTCCCAAACTAAATATGCAAGACAGGGGGGGATCTCCCAGAATACGTTCGTAATCCCAATTTAAATATGCAATGCAAGATGAAATGGCAGGTATGGCATCGAGTTATATAGTTTATACTGAACACAGATAAGGAAAATAGGGACTTAACTAATCATGGCGCACAGAATGTCACTAGGCAGTTAGAACACGTAAGCATGCTTCTCTAGTCTAAGTTAAACAATTAAACGTATTAGTGCAATTTAATAAGGGAAACACGGTTTATGATTTAGAAAGAGAAACAAAAAAATGGATTTTTGCAATAATATCCCATGTAGGTACTCGTCACCTCACGTACACGACGTCCACACATCAATTAATATCAAACATCCTAAGGGAAAATTCCAACACAAGATTAAGCAAGCCACTTACCTCGAACCGCTCAAATCAACTAGATATTACGTTCTTTCCACGAGTATCCGACTCCAAATGGCCTGAATCTATTCAAATTAATTACATAATGTGTATATAATTACAAGTAATTAATTTAGCTAATTAATTCGAAGCTAAAGCATAAAATTAGGAAAAACGCCCAAAAGGTTTCCCCGAGCCTAAGTCTCAGATTCGGGTAAAAATTACAAATTATGAACACTCATTCACTCACGAGTTCACTCGAACAAAAATCATCTAAATACGAATTCAAACTCCCATTCAAATCTCAGATTTTCAATTGGGGAACCTTTTCCCCCATTTCCAAACTTCTACCCTCAAATTCCTTAATAAAACGAGGAAAACAACAATAGATTAATGTATTATGATCAAAATAGAGTTAGAATTAGTTACCCAATAGTTTTCCTTCAAAATCTCTCGAGAAATAGTCTTCCACCGAGCTCTAAATTGAATTTTTGTGTTATGAAATTTCAAACCCTCGAAATTCCCTTTTCTGCCCACCGATATCCGCATTTGCGCTCATAGGGCCGCATCTACGGTCCCGCACCTGCGGAAAAAATCATCGCATGTGCGAATGTCACTTAACCGGGCTGGGGCCGAATGTGCGGGCATTTTTTGCACCTGCGGTCTAAACGGCGCATCTGCGCATTTCATTAAAGCATCCAGGCTCTGCATCTGCGCCCACGCTTCGCACCTGCGGGCTCGCAAGTGCAGTCAAACTTGCGCACCTGTGCTCCATCACCAGCCCTACCAGTTCCGCATCTGCACACTTCCTCCGCACCTGCAGCTCTCGCACCTGCGCCTCCCTTTCGTAGGTGCGAAACACCAGAACCAGCAAGGCACCGAATTTTTCCTAAGTCCAAATTTATTCCGTTAAGCATCCGAAACACACCCGAGGCCCCCGGGACCTCAACCAAACATATCTAAAAATATCATACAAACTCAGTCGAGCCTTCAAACCACATCAAACAACACCAAAATCATAAATTAAGCACGGATTCAAGCTTGAGGATTTAGAATTTTCCAAATTCTACAACCTACGTCGAACCACATCAAATCTAGTCCGAATGACCTCAAATTTTACACATATATCACAAATGACACTACGAACCTACAGCCACTTTCGGAATTCCATTCCGAGCTAGATATTAAAATTTCCACTATCGGTCGAAGTTGCCGAAAAACTAACTTTTGCCAATTCAAGCCTAAATCTACTACAGACCTCCATAACACATTCCGGACATGCTCCTAACCCCAAAATCACTCAACGGAGCTGACGGAATTCCATTCCGGATCCGTCTTCACACAGTTCTAACTACGGTCCAAACTCTAAGTTTCCCAAAACTCTCCGAATTCCATAACCAATCACTCCGGTAAGTCCCAATAGCAGAAAATATGTGGGGAAAATAGTTATTAGGGGATCGAGGCTCTAACTCTCAAAACGACCGGTCGGGTCGTTACATCCTCCCCCTATAAAAACAATCGTTCGTCCTCGAACGAGTATAAAGACATACCTGAAATTGTAAAAAGATGAGGGTATTGGCTGCGCATATCTTGCTCGGTCTCCCAAGTCACCTCCTCGACCTGCTGACCCCTCCACTGGACCTTCACTGAAGCAATATTCTTTAACGGGAGCTTTCTGTCATGTTTGTCCAAAATGGCTACTCGCTCCTCAACATAAGATAGATCTTTATCCAACTGGACTGAGCTGAAATCCAACACATGAGTTGGATCACCGTACCGGAGCATAAACACCTGGAATACCGGGTGAACTACTGCTAGGTTGGGAGGCAAGGCAAGCTCATAAGCAACCTCCCCAACTCGCCGCAATATCTCAAAAAGACCAATGAACCTCGAGCTCATCTTTCCCTTCTTCCCGAATATCATGACACCCTTCATAGGTGATACCCGAAGCAAGACCCGCTCACCAACCATAAATGCCAAATCACAAACCTTCTGGTCCACATAACTCATTTTGCCTGGACTTGGCTGTGCGAAGTCTCTCTTGAATCACCTTCACCTTATCCAGGGCATCCTAGACCAAATCTGTACCCAACAATCGGGACTCTCCCGGCTCAAACCATCCCACTGGGGACCGACACCGCCTACCATACAAAGCCTCATACGGTACCATCTGAATGCTGGACTGGTAACTGTTGTTGTAAGCAAACTCTGCAAGTGAAAAGTATTGGTCCCATGACCCTCCGAACTCCATCACATAGGCACGGAGCATATCTTCAAAAATATGAATCATGCGCTCGGACTGCCCGTCCGTCTGAGGGTGAAAGGTTGTGCTCAGCTCCACTCTACTACCCAACTCTTGTTGTACGGCTCTCCAAAGCCGTGATGTGAACTTTATACCTATGTCTGAAATGATGGATACTGGAATACCATGAAGGCGGACAATCTCTCTGATATAAATCTCAGCCAACCTCTCAGAAGAATAAGTGGTCAACATTGGAATAAAATGAGCTGACCTGGTCAACCGATCCACGATCACCCAAATAACATCGAACTTTCTCAAAGTCCATGGAAGTCCAACTAAAAATTCCATGGTGATCCGCTCCCACTTCCACTTTGGGATCTCTAACCTATGAAGTAATCCACCCGGCCTCTGGTGCTCATGTTTGACCTGCTGACAATTGAGACACTTGGCCACAAACCTAACTATATCCTTTTTCATCCTCCTCCACCAGTAGTGCTATCTCAAATCCTGGTACATCTTCGCGACACCAAGATGAATGGAGTACCGCGAGCTGTGGGCCTCCTCGAGAATCAACTCCTAAATCCCATCTACATTGGGCACACAGATCCGGCCATGCATCCTCATTATACTGTAATGACTCAGCTGGTCATTTTGAGAGTTAGAGCCCTGAACCCCTATTAACTGCTTTTTCCATATCTATTTCTGCTATTGTGACTTGTCGGGATGATTGGTTTTGAGTTTCGGAGTATTTTGGGACACGTAGTCCCTAAATGAGAGCTTAGGTTTTAGAATTTAGACCGTAGTCGGAACGGTGTGAAGACGGATCTAGAATGGAATTCTGTCAACTCTATTAGGTCCGTTGAGTGATTTTGAACTTAGGAGCGCATCCAGAATGTATTTTGGAGGTCTGTAGCAGATTTAGGCTTGAATTGGCAAAAGTTAGATTTTTCGACGATTCCGGCCGATAGTGGAAATTTTGATATCGAGCTCGGAATGGATTTTCGAAAGTGCCTGTAGGTTCGTAGTGTCATTTGTGACCTGTGTGTACAATTCGAGGTCAATCGGACGTGCTTTTATGGGTTTCGGCATCGGTTGTAGAATTTTGAAGTTTCAAGTTCTTTAACTTTGAATCGGAGGGTGATTCGTGATTTTAGCGTTGTTTGATGTGATTTAGGAGCTCGACTAAGTTCGTATGATGTCTTAGGATTGGTTGGTATGTTTGGTTGAGGTTCTGGGGGGCTCGGGTGAGTTTCGAGTACTTGACGGATCAAAAGTTGGATTTGTGTTGCTGCTGAAGTCTTCAAGCATCTGTCATTTTCGCACCTGCGGTGGAGAAACCGCAGGTGCGTGATCTTACGTGCGGAGAGGAAAACGCAGAAGCGGATTTGGGATGTGTGGTCAGGGGTCGCAGGAGCGAAGGGAAATACCGCATCTGCGATGCCCGCAGATACGCTAAAGGACCCGCAGGCGCGGAGGAGATCGCAGAAGCGGACAATAATCCGTAGGCGCGCACTCGCAGATGCGGCCCTTTTTCCGCAGAAGCGGACCTAGCCCTCTTAAGTCATTTCCGCACCTGTGAAGGAAATTCCACAAGTGTGGCATCGCAGGTGCGACCCAAGGTCCGCAGATGCGGAATAACTGGGTAGAAAAGGGGCAGATTCGAGGGTTTGAAGTTCACTTCACAAATTTGATTGAGAGCTCGGTAGAAGGTGGAATTTGGAGAGATTTTCGTAACAAGTTTTTGGGTAATGATTCTTAACTCCCTTATGGTTATATTCCACTAATCTATGATTGAATTCATCGTTTAAATTCGGATTTGGGGTGAAAATTTGAGAAAAGTTCTTAGGCCGAAATTTAGGGTTTTGACTGAGATTTTGGTGTCGGATTTTAGTAAATTTGATATGGTTAGACTCGTGAGTGAATGAACTTTCGTATTTTATGACTTTTACCCGATTTCGAGAAGTGGTCCCCACGGGCAAAATTTGAGTTAAATTTTGGAATTTTCGTTAAATGTTGATTTCGTTAATTAGATGAGTCTATTATTGTTGTATTTATGATACGTAATTTCTTTTGGCTAGATTTGGGCCATTCAGAGCCGGATATTCGTGGGAAAGGCATTATGACAGTTTAATTGAGCTTGACTCGAGGTAAGTGGCTTGCCTAACTTTGTGTGGGAGAAATCCCCTTAATATTTGGAACTATTGTGATATGTGAGCGTCGTGTACGTGAGGTGACGAGTACGTACACGGGCTAGTTGTGGTAAAACCCGATTTTCTTACCAAGCAGCAACATGTTTTCCTGTTATTTTGCGTTATACCATTTTAATGAGTACTAATCTATTTTCATTCTTAATTGAGTTATTCCAATATGTGTAGCTATCATGTTTAATCTAATACAGCATGTGTACGCGCCTTAATTATTTATGTGAATTATGTGCAGCATGCTTAGTGAATTTCCTGCTTCTTCCCTGACTGATAATTAGTCTAAATTGTAAGAATTTTGTGATGTAGTTGTATTTCTACCATTCGCGCTGCATATTTACTTTGGGACTACGGAACGGTATTCCGGGAGATCCCCTTGTACTGCATATTTACTTTGGGACTACGGAACGGTATTTCGGAAGATCCCCCCTTCTTGCATATTTACTTTGGGACTACGGAACGGTATTCTGGGAGATCCCCCTGCACATTTAGTTTGGGACTACGGAACGGTATTCTGGGAGATCCCCCTGCACATTTAGTTTGGGACTACGGAACGGTATTCTGGGAGATCCCCCTGCTCATTTACGTTTGGGACTACGAGACGGTATCTCGGGAGATCCCCTATTATGTTTCTGTGTACTGAGTTGTTACCTTCTATGATTTCATTGTTGTTAAATTTCAGCCTTTATTTTATTGCGGTATTACACTCTATATTATTTTATTATATATTTACCAGTAGGTGCCTGACCCGACCTCGTTACTACTCGATCGAGGTTAGACTTGGCACTTACTGGGTACCGATTGTGGTATACATGCTACTCTCTGCACATGTTTTTCGTGTGCAGATCCAGGTGCACCTTATCAGCTGCACTATCAGTGAGTCGGGACAGTTTTGGAGACTTCAAGGTATATCTGTCGCATCCGCAGACCTCGGAGTCCCCTTCTACTCTTTCCTATGTCCATTATCTTTTATATTTTTCCTTGTTAGACTATGATGTATAGAGACACTAGATCTTTCCTTCTGTAGTTTGTGATTCACGATGTTTCGAGTTTTGGGATTTGTTGTGTATTTTTGAATAATTGGTTAAATTTATATTTTTATTTCAATATTCCACAAAATGTTAGACTTACCTAGTTGTAGAGACTAGGTGTTGTCACGACGTCACACGGAGGGGGAAATTGGGTCGTGACACACACCGTCATCACCAATAGTCACATCTCTGGCATCATCTTGCCGAACCCTGTCCTGAAGAACTAGAAGATGAGGATCATCACACTGGCGCTTCCTGATACGGTCATAAAGAGAAGGCCGAGCAACTACACAAGCTAATACCCGGCTAGGCTCCGAAATATCCAATCTCACGAACTGGCTGGCTAAGGCCTGAACATCCAAGGCTAAGGGACTCTCAGCTGCCGGAAGATATGCCAAACTCCCAAACTCTCTTCCCGGCGACTCAAGGTGTCGGCCACTACATTGGCCTTCACCCGGTGGAAAAATATAGTGATATCATAGTCTTTAAGTAGCTCCAACCACCTCCGCTGACGCAAATTAAGGTCCTTCTGCCTAAGCAAGTGCTGCAAACTCCGGTGATCAGTGTAGATCTCACAAGGAACACCGTACAAATAATGACGCCAGATCTTCAAGGCATGAACAATAGCTTCTAACTCGAGATCATGGACTGGATAATTCTTCTCATGCACCTTCAACTGTCTAGACGCGTAGGCAATCACCCTACCATCCTGCATCAATACCGCTCCAAGGCCAATCCTCGAGGCATCACAATAGACAATGTAGGACCCCAAACCTGTAGGCAATACTAATACTGGGGCTGCAGTCAAAGTTGTCTTGAGCTTCTGAAATCTCTCCTCACACTCCTCGGTCCACCTGAACGGAGCACCCTTCTGGGTCAGCTTGGTCATAGATGCTGCAATGGATGAAAATCCCTCTATAAAGCGACGGTAATACCCCGCCAAACCAAGAAAACTGCGAATCTCCGTAGCTGATGACGGTCTAGGCCAACTTTTCACCGCCTCCACCTTCTTCGGATCTACCTTGATCCGATCACAAGACACTATGTGGCCCAAGAATGCCACTGAATCAAGCCAGAATTCACACTTAGAAAATTTTGCATACAACCTCTTCTCCCTCAAAGTCTGAAGCACGATCCTCAGGTGTTGCTCATGATCTTCCCGAGACCGGGAATATACCAAGATGCCTTCAATAAACACAATGACGAAGGAATTAATATAAGGCCGAAACACATTGTGCATCAAATGCATAAAGGCTAGTGGGGAATGGGTCACCCCAAATGACATGACAAGAAACTCATAGTGACCATATCTGGTCCTGAAAGCAGTCTTCGGGATATCCGACTTTCGAATCTTCAACTGTTGATAATGAGAACGTAAGTCAATCTTGGAAAACACCCTGGCACCATGTAACTGATCAAATAAATCATCGATGCAAGGCAAAGGATACATGTTCTTCAATGTAACCTTGTTCAACTACCGATAATCAATACACATACGCATAGAACCATCCTTCTTATTCACAAATAAGACCGGAGCACCCAAAGGTGATACACTGGGCCTGATGAAATCCTTATCAAGCAACTCCTGCAACTGCTCTTCAACTCCTTCAACTCAGGAGGATCCATACGGTAGGGAGGAATAGAAATGGGCTGAGTGCCCGACAACAAATCAATGCCCGGAAGATCAGCTGGAAACACATCAGGGAAGTCCCTCACTACTGGGACTGACTCAACTGTAGGGGTATCAATACTGGCATCTCTCACATAGGCCAAATACGCGTCACACCCCTTCTCAACTATTCGTTGAGCCTTAAGAAATGAAATGACCCTACGGGGAGTATACTCTAAGGTACCTCACCACTCTAACCTCGGCAAGCCTGTCATAGCCAGTGTCACAGTCTTAGCATGACAATCAAGAATAGCATAATGGGGTGACAACCAATCTATGCCCAAGATAATATCAAAATCTACCATACTGAGTAATAAAAAATTGGCTCTGGTCTCAAAACCACTAAAAGCAATCAAACACGACCGATATACGCGGTCCACAATGAGAGAATCTCCCACGGGAGTAGATACATAAACAGGAGAACTCAAAGAATCCCGAGATATCTCTAAATGTGGAGAAAAATAAGAAGACGTATATGAATACGTAGAGCATGGGTCAAATAATATTGGTGCATCCCTATGACAGACAGGGACGATACCTGTGATGACTGAATCTGAAACGGCGGCCTCTGAACGGGCTGGAAGGGCATAGTGCATGGCCTGGCCTCCCCCTCTAAGGCGACCTCGACCTCCCCGACCTCCACCTCAAGCTGGCTGAGGAGATGGGGTGGCAGCTGGAGCTAGAATAATGGCCGGAGGATCCAGTGGAGCACATGGAGGATGATAAGTCTGTGAAGGTGCACCCCTCCTGGCTCTGGGGTAATCTCTAACCATGTGACGAGTGTCACCATACTCAAAACAACCCCTCGGAGGACGCGGCGGCTGAGACTGACTCGGACCTGGCCTACTGGACTGGCCGGTAATAGAACCTCGAGTAGGAGGCATACTGGATACTGGCGGTGCATAATAGGGCTTCTGAGGTCTAGGAGGAGCTGGAACACCGATGGCTGATGGAAGAGCTGAATGAACAGGGCGACTCACAAAACCCCTACCATAACATGTTGCTGGTGCACGAGCTCCTGAATAATGACCAGCCTCTCGAGACATCTTGGCCTCTCTCTCCTCTCTGTCCCGGGCGAACATGCACTTCACTCTCCTAGCAATGCTCACTACCTGCTGATAAGTGATGTCCATCTCTAACTCTCTGGCCATACTAGTCTGAATATTAGGGTGGAGTCCCTCAATGAAGCGACGAACCCTCTCTCTGACTGTAGCAACCAGAGCCGGTGCATGGTGAGCTAACTCACTAAAACGGAATGCATACTCCAAAACAGTCATAGCACCCTGACGCAGCTGCTCAAACTCTGCGCGCCAAGCATCCCTGAGGCTCTGAGGAACATAATCACGCAAAAACATCTCTGAAAACTGAGTCCAAGTGAGTGAGGTTGCCTCGTCCGGACTACTCAGCTCATTGGCATGCCACCACGGATATGCCGCTCCCCTCAGCTGGAAAGCGGTGAAAGAAACCCCACTCGTCTCCATAATTCCCATAGTGTGGAGAATACGATGATACTTCTCAAGAAAACCCAGAGCATCATCTAAAGCTAGTCTGTTGAAAGTGGGTGGGTGGTACTTCTTGTACCTCTCAAGTCTGAGCTTCTCTGCCTCAAAAGCAGCTATCCTGGTCTCATGCTGAACCGGAGCCACTGGGGGCATAGGAATATACTCTGGGGCATGATCAACATGGACCCTCTGCTCAGGAGTGCAGGCTGCGGGAGTCTGTGCCCCTCCCCCGGCCTAAGATGTAGCGGGAGTTATCGGAAATAGTCCAGCATGAGCCAGAGTGCTGAACATGCTTATGAACTGAGCTAAAGTCTCCTGGAGGACTGGAGTAGCAATAGGGATCTCTGGTGCCGGCCCTCCAGTTGGAGCTGCTGGGGGCTCCTTTCTTCATGTAGCTCTCGCAGATGCTCGGGTTGCACTGCGTGGTCGTCCTCTACCCCGACCTCTGACGGCTCTGACGGGGGGCTCGGGTGCCTGATCATCGGTCCTCCTGGTACGGGTCCTCACCATCTGTGAGAAATAATATAATAGAGTTTTAGAATTTTGATGTCAATAACTCGCACGACAGGGAAATCAAAGAAATATGATTGTTCTTAACAGTTACATAGCCTCCCGAAAATAAGTACGGACGTCTCCGCACCGATCCGCTAGACTCTAATAAACCGGCTTATGACTCGCGACTCCTATGAACCTAGTGCTCTGATACCAACTTGTCACGACCCAAATTAACCTCCGTAAGGTGTCATGATGGCACCTAGTCTTTACGACTAGGTAAGCCTAATATTACAAAAAATGTAAAGAAACACAACAATTTAAAGATAAACATCATATTGTGAATATCCAAGAGTAGTACCGCTCGGCATATACAAAATAATTTCCCAAGACCCGGAATATCACTAAGTCACAACCTTCTATAATCTATATAGCTTTATACAAAAGTCTAAAGATAATAAAAAAAGTCTCTAGGAGAGGGAGTAGAAGGGGACTCCGAATATCTGTGAACGCAAGCAGAAGTACCTTGAAGTCTCTTAGAATCAGCAGCACGCACTAACCCCGAGGCTGATAGCTCGCACCTGGATCTGCACACAAAAACATGTGTAGGAAAGGGCATGAGTACACCACAATGGTACCTAGTAAGTGCCAAACCTAACCTCGGTCGAGTAGTGACGAGGTCTAGTCAAGGCCCTACCGGAGTAAATATAATAAATTAAACAGTAAAAGATATAAGTATAATTTGCGGTAACACAGTTAAAGAAATTCTCGAAAATTTAACAGTTAAGGGAGCCCTCAGCTCAGAACAAGGTAAACACAATGGGGAATCTCCCGGGATACCGTCCCGTAGTTTCGAATGAATATGCAGTACATGGGGATCTCCCGGAATACCCCCGTAGTCCCAAAGTAATTATACAGTGCTGGTGGATCTCCTGGAATACGTCCGTAGTCCTAAAGTAAATATGCAGTGGTGGGGGATCTCCCGGAATACGTCCGCAGTCCCAAAATAAATATACAAGACAACGGGGGATCTCCCGGAATACGTCCGTAGTCCCAATTTAAATATGCAACGCAAGATGAAATGGTAGGTATGTTATTGAGTTATACAGTTTATACTGAACACAAATAAGGAAAATAGGGACTTAACTAAGCATGGCGCACAGAATGTCAAATAGGCAGTTATAACACGTAAGCATGCTTCTCTAGTCTAAGCTAAATAATTAAACGTATTAGTGCAATTTAATAAGGGAAAAACAGTTTATGATTTAGAAAGAAAACAAAATGGGATTTTTGCAATAATAACCTGTGTACGTACTCGTCACCTCACGTACACGGCGCCCACACATCAATTAATATCAAACATCCTAAGGGGAAAGTCCCCAATACAAGATTAGGCAAGCTACTTACCTCGCACCGCTCAAATCAACTCGATATTACGTTTTTGCCACGAGTATACGACTCCAAATGGCCTGAATCTATTCAAATTAATTGCATAATGTAAATATAACTACAAGTAACTAATTTAGCTAATTAATTCGAAGCTAAAACGTGAAATTAAGAAAACGCCTAAAAAGTCTCCCCGGGCCCACATCTCGAATTTGGATAAAAATTATAAATTATGAACACCCATTCACTCACGAGTTCACTCGAACAAAAATCATCTAAATCCGACGTCAAATTTCCATTCAAATATCAGATTTTCAATTAGGGAACATTTTCCCCCATTTTCAAACTTCGACCCTCAAATTCCTTAATTAGACGAGGAAAACAACAATAGATTAATGTATTATGATTAAAATAGAGTTAGAATTAGTTACCCAATAGTTCTCCTTCNCAAGATTAGGCAAGCTACTTACCTCGCACCGCTCAAATCAACTCGATATTACGTTTTTGCCACGAGTATACGACTCCAAATGGCCTGAATCTATTCAAATTAATTGCATAATGTAAATA
>AWOL01S0020820.1:3779-25881 GCA_000715115.1 Nicotiana otophora
GTGCGATTCCAACAAATGCAGCCATTTTCCAGCACCTTCCTTCAAGTCCAATTTGCTTTGTTAACCTTCAGGGAATTCATCCGAGGCCATCGGGACTTTAACCAAATATACCAACATAACCCAAAATGCAATTCAGAGTTATTCGAGGCTTCAAACCACGTAAAACAACGCCGAAATTACGAATCGCGCATCGAAACAAATTATGCGTTTTCAAATCTTTCAACTTTTATATTTTGCGCCGAAATGTATCGAATCAATTCGGTATGACTTCAAGTCTTACACACAAGTCATAAATGACGTAATGGAGCTATTCCAATTTCCAGAAATCGAAATCCGACCTCGTTATCATAAATTCAACCTTCGGTCGGACTTTCCAAAAATCTTATATATTCCAACTTTCGCCAAAATGCGTTGAATTGTCCTACGGACTTCCAAATCCAAATCCGAACATATGCCTAAGTTTGAAATCATCATACGAAGCTATTGCCATCATCAAATTCTATTCCGGGGTCGTTTGCTCAAAAGTCAACTCTCCGGTCAACTCTTTCCATTTAAGCTTCTGAATAAGAATTGTTCTTTTAATTAAATTCCGAATATTCCGAAAATCAAACTCAACCACACTCGCGGGTCATAATACATATTAGGAAGATGCTCGAGACCTTAAGTCACTGAACTCCGTAAAGTCTTAAAATGATAAGTCAGGTCGTTACACATTAGCTTTTTACTCTAATATCGTATTGACAAACGGTTTAATGCGTTAGAAAATAGACTCATAGATATTCAATTTGATGGGTGCATCACCCTATAACTCTAAGTATATTGGGAGAACATTGTAGTGACATTTTTCTCAAAGTTTGGTAAAACTTATAAATGTAACTTGTGATGACTTTCGTCAACTTTTGTTCCACAACTAGCTTGACTTCAAAACATAACACACAACTATAATACGAATAAAATAACTCATAACATAACATCCTTATCATGTTAATCGCCTTAGTCTTACCCCAAAAGTACATGTTATAATATTCCCAACTTGTTGACTTTTGACAAAACTTATTTTCTTCAATTCGTTTAGCTTCTAAGCCTTCCAACCCTCTTTGTACTTGGTATTCATGATATTAAGCATTTGTAACCTCCAAGTTAACATGATTAATTTACGTTACAAACTTTCAAAATTGATCTCATATCTTAGCTTACATCAATTGACTTGCAACATAATTTTACGTACGAAAACATGGGGTGTAACATGAATTCACTCAGTTATTAGTTCAAACATTCTGCAAAAACTCCTCTCTTGATTAAGTCTTAACCTCACAAGATGAACCAATTTAAGCACGCGAAGATATGTCAAGAATGAATAGTGGATTGGTCTTTAGGAAAACCTTTTTCGATTATTCTCCTAACTACGTTTAATCAATGATTCAATTAGCCTATTTCGATTACGTAGGAGAATCAATGAACTCAACCAAGTAAATAATGCAAGGATATCACAAGTTATTCATCTATCGATTGCATGAACTAGTGAATATAGATGAAAAAATTAAATCATCCAAAACGATTAAATACATAAAACTAGAGTTATAATCCACAAACAATCATCAGTACACCAAATCCATCATACCCTAGAGGAAACTACTCCCTAGACATAGAGAAATTCATCACAAATATAATTAAAGTATAGGAAAACATAAATTCAATCCAAATTTGGGTTTTGAGTGAGGAAGGAATGATGAAATCCTTGTGCTCGTGTTTTTCTGACTCCTCATTACCGTCATTAGGTCTAAAGTATGTCTAAAGTGCAGAAAATAATATTTTTCCGTGTATTTATACCAAGTAGGTTCGAGCCCAGACGAAATCACCCTTTCCTAAGCGAAATAGGAAAATAACTCTGTAAATATTGCACAGGCGCGTCGCATGGGGCGACACACCATGAGTGGCATTAGTAGGGCTTATGAGGGAGCATGTAATTTTCATCAAGCTACCAAAACACAGTGTTGTGGCGTCCTACACGCCGCACTAGTGCAAATTCCTTAGAGTGTTGCTTTTTGCTTGATTGTTGATGTCCAGACGTCATCCTCGACCCCCGAACACAACCCCAGCTTAATCCCTTGTAATTTTACTCTGACTTCAAAGCTCTAAATAGCTCAACTTAGTTCCACAACATCTACATAACTCACAATCACTCTTGCAAGGCATAAAACACACAATAAGTGCAAAACTCTACTAAATAAAGCTCAACATAAGTAAAGTCCAGTGAATTAAAGTGCAATAAGCGACTAAAACACGTAATTATAGCCTACCATCAACACCTCACACTTTAACCATTACTCGTCCTGGAGTAATCAAACTATACTCTATAAAGACATGACTTTTTTAAACAACTCTCATAACTCATCACACCAAGAATATTTAAAATGGATTAAGCACAATACTGTAATATCCTCCCTGAAAGATTTGACTCAAAAGCACCACATATTTTTCACAACCCACTCACTTAATCTANTCGCATGGGGCGACACACCATGAGTGGCATTAGTAGGGCTTATGAGGGAGCATGTAATTTTCATCAAGCTACCAAAACACACAGTTGTGGCATCCCACGTGCCGCACTAGTGCAAATTCATCAGAGTGTTGTTTTTTGCTTGATTTTTGATGTCCAGACGTGATCCTCGACCCCCGAACACGATCCCAACTTAATCCCTTGTGCTTTTACTCTGCCTTCAAAGCTCCAAATAGCTCGAATTAGTTCCACAACATCTACATAACTCGCAATCACTCTTGCAAGGCATAAAACACACAATAAGTGCAAAACTCTACTAAATAAAGCTCAACATAAGTAAAGTCCAGTGAATTAAAGTGCAATAAGCGACTAAAACACGTAATTATAGCCTACCATCAACACCTCACACTTTAACCATTACTCGTCCTCGAGCAATCAAACTATACTCTATAAAGACATGACCTTTTTAAACAACTCTCCTAACTCATCACACCAAGAATATTTAAAATGGATTAAGCACAATACTGTAATATCCTCCCTGAAAGATTTGACTCAAAAGCACCACATATTTTTCACAACCCACTCACTTAATCTAACAAAGAGGTCAACGACATTACCTTTCCTTCGTGAGTCAAGTGCCCTCACACAACAATAGAGAGTAGTTCCACACACAATAAAATTAAGAACAATTAGGAACTCAAGATAGAAAGAATCCACTCACTCTCAGAAACAACATTCATATGCCACAAAATATGTACCATAGGCTTACTCGTACTGTGCTACTCTACTAATCGAGCTCATTCAGTCAAGGATCAAGTAGGACATAATTTGGTTGTAATGTAGGCTGCGGGATGGGTAGCATACATGTGGATATAAGAGTGTCTACACCTCCCAAAGCACTTTAACACATACAGTTAACCGTTCAAAACCCCACACTTATGTCAAACCATAGCTCCACCTTCACATCAATATACATCAACCTCCAACTTCTTTAAGCACAAATACATCAAAAATTACCTCTATCAAGAAATATTTTTAACAACAATACAAATACTTTTCTTTTTTTCTTTCTTCTTATTTCAATAGTTCCATCAAAAGCCAAACCACCACCCCACACTTTAACTTTTACAAAGTTCATAAAAACTTTAAGTGCTCACGAGAGGTAAAAGGTTCAAATAGATGGTCAATTCAAAGAAATGGGTAAGGCTTGTAATGTGGTTGCCAAAGAAACAAGATTACAGGCTCAAAGGGGTTAACTAAGATACATAACAATTAGGTGGGTAAAAGCATATAACTGGCTCAACAAAGAAACGCCTATATCACTTCCAAGACTGAATAAAACTACCACTTCTCTTTGCAAAAATACGGGGCAAGTTATAGACATCAAAAGCAATGCACACAATAACACAGAATGTCACACACACATGACACAAAACTCATTCAGGATCAGACTATCAAGACACTCTAGTCAAAATAGTTAATCTAAGTTAAGATCATACAATTCAATGTACTTATACAAGAGTCAAAAACTGAGCCTAAGCGTCACAACTAAAGCACTTACTATTCTCAAGGTATAATAAAGTCAAGAGATATTGCATTCGTTTCAAATCACAACACAAGATTTCCTACTCCCAAAAAAATAAAACTAACTACACCCGATTCAATTAAAACCCTTTGAAAAGAACCGCAACATAAAAAAAACCCAGGGGGGACTTGTTACACTACCTAACAAAAGAAAATCGTTTTTGGTTTTTTCCATCCACTTTAATCCCTCAAGAAATATGTCGATGATATATATAAGAAATTCTAAACCTTTTCTATCTTAACTCCTACAACTAACAAAAAAACTAATATACATACATAAAAATATCCCCCACCCCACACTTTATGTTGTGATGTCCTCATGGAACACAATTAAAAACCATAAGGTAAAGGAAACTTCCATGAACATCTAGTCGGGGTCTGAGTCGGAGTCGGGCTCCATTCCTCGCGCCCGAACTGATGCACACATCCATGCGGACAACTTCTTCTCAGCCTTCTTTGGGTACACCCCAAACTTATCTTTCTCGCTCATCGCAACCTTCTCTTTCGATCCCTTTACTTTCCACTCGACATTCGCAACTGGTTTATCCTTTTGTGCCTTGTTTTCTACATCCATATTAAAAGTCATAGTCTTCTCACCCACTCTAAGCATGAGCTTTCTCTTGTGTATATCTAATATAGCTCTACCCGTATCTAAGAATGGTATTCCTAGGATGAGGGGGACCTCTTTGTTTTTCTCATATTTACCACTATAAAATCCACAGGAAATACGAACTTCTCCACTCGATCTAACACATCTTCTACTATCCCCTCGGGTATTATAGTCGTTTGGTCTACCAGTTGCAATGATATGGGTGCAGACTATAAGGTCCCGTAAACTTTAATCAAAAACATGGGGTTTCGTGGTGCCAAAGCGCGCTCTTTTTAGGTTGAACAGTGTGTTGGGGAGTTGAAAGTTTTTTGGAAGTGCTAGGCATTTCTACGGTACATTATGCAATCGCAAAACTGATCTGTGGACTACAGATCTACCGTGGAATAAAGCAGAAACTTGGGATAATTTTAGGACCAATATACGGTCCATTACGTGGCCGCATAATCATTTTGCGGGCTGCACAACCCATCGCAGATCCAACACAAAAGTTTTCGGAGGGAAGTTTTGCGGCACATTATGCGACTGTAGAATTGGTCTGCGGACCGCAGACTGGTTGCAGAGTGAAGTGGAAATGCCTAGTTCCTAAGGGCAATTATGCGGCCCCATTTTGCAGACCGTAGAAGCATTATGCGACCGCAGACCTGCATCGAGGCTTCATTTTTCTGGTTTTATAAACCCAGCCCCATTCTTATAAAACAAACCTAGAGATCATTTTAGAAGGTTCAAACTTATATTTTAGAGACAGGAATGTGGTCTAGAGTGAGAAAGGGAATTTCTAAGTCATTTGTTCATCAATCATTGCTCAAGTCTTGACGATTTCACAAGGGTAACTCACAAGGTCTTCAACTAAAAGGTAAGCTTCTAGCCCTAGCCATCAATTTCGAGATTTAGCAAAATATGGGTAATAAGCCAAGCAATTCTTGGATGTGGGAGTTGTTCATTATGTATGCATGTACTATCTAGGGTTGTGGGAAGATTGTTGAGCTCAATTGGGTAGGCTTTGGGTAGTGAAATGGTGGAATCCAACATAGGAGGACCTTGAAATTATAATGACCACCTAGTGTTTGATAAAATGCTCAAATGAGTTGGATACATGAACTCCTTCCTAATTTGTATTTAAATTTGCTATATATCTAAATAGATCAAAGTTGCTAGGATTCAGGAACTGTGTAGTGAATTAAGAAAAGCTCAAAGATATGTATGTTGGCTGAACTCCTCTTTTGGAATTGAATCCCATAATGGCATTGTAAGTCCCTTGTTGTTCATTATAAATTGATTTTTCCGAAACTTCGTTGTGTCAAAATAAATATGCATTCAATATGTGTTCCAAAGATTCTTGTCATGTTTAGTTACTATTTCAAAATGTGATTTATGTATGGGTTGTGTGTTAATATGTTATGATTTGAAAACGTGATTCTAATGAAAGCTATTACATTAAATTGTGAACGAAATCACATGTGCCTAACACCCTAAATTGCTCAAATGTATGCTTAAAGTCTTGAATAGAAATGTTTGTTGTTGACGATCCGTGATGATGTTTGAAGTGAAATAGTGAGCATGAAATATGACGTATGACCAACGTGCCAAGAATGATATTGCGTTATGGACAATGGTGCCAATGAAATGAATTACATGTAAAGAAATATGAAATAAGTGGTAAATACTTTTAATAATAAATGCATTGGGAGTATTGTTTAGCCACCAAGGAAGGGCAGGTCGAAACAACCTAACCCTGAAATGACACGTGCCGGTGTAGGAGTGATTGAGAGGGTAAACCCCCATGTTAATGTGATGAGGTTGTTTCCCATTATATGGGATGAGATTGATCTGTTGATATGTTTCCCCTTAAATGGGATGAGATTATTGCTAGTGAAATGTGATGTGATGTCGACCCATACGACATTGTGGTGAGATCGAACGCCATGCCACGCACATGGTGGTATTGTGAGTGGATGTCTCGAGGTGATACGGCTTAGCCAGTCGGGCTAAGATCGGACTACGAGCTAAAACATGATGGTGTATCGGTGCTAAAGATATCCCAACTTAAAAAGATTGGAACTTACTTGACATTTACCTTTCCCCTAACTTGACACCTTGATACTATTTGAGTCTCTTCTTGATTTCATGTCTCCTTTTCCGTTACTATTACACATTCTATTGAGAGGGTGTTTAGTTTACATATTAGTATTATTCCATATGTACTAACATCCCTTTTCTCGGGGCAGCTGCATCTTTAATTGATGCAGGTTGTTCCATAGCAAGTGGTGTTCATTCGTGACAGCAACACACCCTCGCTTCAGCTGACTTGGTGAGCCCTACTTCATTTTGGGGCCATGTATCTCTTATCCTTTGTACATAACATTTTGAGGTATAGTTTGGGCCTTGTTGCCGGCACTGTCTTAGCACTCTTTTATTCTATTAGAGGCTCCGTAGACATAGTGTGGGTTGTCTCTTGTTTTGAAAACGTTGAACTAAACTTGTTGTAATTGTAGAACCTGTTCCACATTAACTACAAATGTATAATGTACTATTTTGGAGTTTTGTTAATGACGTAACTAATGGAAATGCACTGGTGTTATTCACATGACGTAACTAGACGGCATTGTGCAGGCTTTCTCGACTGGGGTAACCCTGTTGAGCACCGGTCGCGCTCCCCAAGGTTGGGGCGTGACAAGCTTGGTATCAGAGCCTAAGCTTTTAAAGTGTCCTAGGATGTCCCGGAGCCGTGCCTATAGAGTCCTTCTTGTCGGTGTGTTGTCGACCAGATCTATAATTAGGAGACTACTTGGTCATTTAGGAATAAAACTTTTCTTTGATGTTCTAGATCGTGTGATATAGCTGATTGTAAGATTGTTCCTCCTCTAACTTGTGTATTGCTCTGATTTTCAGTACATAGCGCCTAAGAAGAAAGTAATAAA
This sequence comes from Nicotiana otophora, assembly GCA_000715115.1. Lineage (NCBI taxonomy): Eukaryota > Viridiplantae > Streptophyta > Magnoliopsida > Solanales > Solanaceae > Nicotiana > Nicotiana otophora. Next base: position 11,392 of record AWOL01S0020820.1, read on the forward strand.
TGGAAAAGGAACCAATGCCTCCCCAGGAAAGGCAGTTGATTCTTCACTTGATGATGCAAGTGAGTGCCCGAGGGGTCAGAATATTCCCCGACTACTACACAACATGTTTCTACTACTCGTGATCAGATTGCACATGTCCCTGAATCTACTTAGGGTGAAACGATCCCTCCAACTGATATTCCAGTTCCACCTCTAGCCCCAGCTTCCGGTCCCGGTGTATTAGATGGGGATCTTAGGTGAGCCACACAGATGTTGGCTAAAATAGTGTCTCCCAATACCAAAGATCAAATGTTGCACCCACTTCTTCTAGTCTTCCAGGGGATTCCGCTAGTTCTAAGGTGAATAGATTTCTATAGTTAGATCCTCCAGTGTTTATAGGTACTGATCATGAGGAGGACCCCCAGCATTTTATAGATGCGATGCATAAGACCCTCCGAGTTATGTGTGCTACTGAGATGTAGGGAGTGGAGTTGACCTCCTACCTTCTGAAACGGGTGGCCTATTCTTGGTTTGAGATATGAGATGACTCCCGTGAGGAGGGGAGCCCTCCGGCGAGGTGGAGTGAGTTTGCCGATGCTTTCAGTGATCATTTCTTGCTTGCTGAGACATAGGCAGCCCGTGTTGCCAAGTTTGAGAGCCTGAAACAAGGTTGCATGAGTGAGTGGGAGTATCATATGAGCTTCGCACGCCTGTCCAATTAGGCCATTTCCATGTTTCCCACTAATGGAGGCTAGAGTGTGGCGGTTTGTTTAGGGCCTTAGCTCCTTAGTTATTATGGTAAGATGGCCGCAAATGGAAGATTGTAATGTAGCGTGAGGGCAGCAACAAGGCCCGGTATGCGTGCAACTTTGGTGGTTGTTCTGGTAGTGGTGGTGGTAGGTCAGCATTTTCGGGGAGGGTTGTCAGGGCCATCCCTGTTCTTTGCTCAGCCTTCGATTCGTACGCAGCCAACGGGGACCAGTTACCAGTAGTGGAGCCGTTTTAGGCCCAACTAGGGCAAAAGGGGATCCTACCCGTAGGGTCGGCCTGGTGGGAGATATCAGCACCAGCAAAGGTCCCCATGCCCCAGGTGTGGGAAGATGCACTTTGGGGATTTCTTCATGGACCAACCTATATGCTACATGTGAGGTATGAGGGGTCACATTCAAAGGTATTGTTGTTCATCCCACTAGAGCAAGAGTAGTGGTGCAGGACGACCATCCAGTTCTGCAACTAGTACATTCGCATCACCTACTCCGGCTCGAGGCACTCTAGCACCCGCAGGGTATGGTGCAGTTTGGGGTGGTGCACAGAGTTCGGGAGGACCCAACCATTTCTATGCTATGGAGGGTCGCCAAAGTTTAGAGGCTTCTCTAGATATCTTCACAGGTATATTGACTATCCAATCTCATGACATGTATGCTCTTATTGATCCCGGTTCCACTTTGTGCTTTGTCACTCCCTATATTGCTATGGAATTTGGGATAGAACCGGAACTGCTTCATGAGTCGTTCTCTGTATCAACTCCGGTTGGTGAGTCTATTGTGGTCGCGAGGGTTTATAGGGATTGTGCTATCACGGTACGTGGTCAGGACACCCTGGAAAATCTCATTGAATTGGGGATGGTGGATTTTGGATTAATAATAGGGATGTACTGGAATTACTCATGTTTTGCTAAGCTTGATTGCCGAACTAGAACCGTTAGATTTGAGTTTCCAAATGATCTACTTATTGAATGGAAGGGGGATGATATGGTGCCGAAGGGTTGATTTATTTCTTACCTTAAGGCCACCAAGATGATCAACAAGGGGTGTATTTACCATTTTGCCCTGGTAATGGACACCGATGTTGAGGCACCTACCATTGAGTCTGTACCAGTTGTAAATGAATTTGCGGAGGCCTTTCCGGATGAACTCCCAGGGATTCCGCCAGACAAGGAGATTGATTTTGGGATTGATGTGATGCCAGGCACGCAACCTATATCTATTCCACCTTACAGAATGGCACCAACAGAGTTGAGGGAGCAAAAGGGACAATTAAAGAATTTGTTAGAGAAGGGTTTGATTTGGCCGAGGGTGTCACCTTGGGGCCGACCGGTCTTTTTTGTAAGGAAAAGGATGGGTCACCGAGAATGTGTATTAATTATCGGCATCTCAACAAGGTCACGATAAAGAATAACAACCTACTACCAAGGATAGATGACTTGTTTGATCAATTGTAGAGTGCAAAGTATTTCTCAAAGATTGATTGAGATCCGGTTATGATCAATTGAAGATCATGGAGCAAGATATTCCGAAAATAGCTTTCAAAACCCGGCATGGGCACTTTGAATTCCTGGTAATGTGTCACGACCCAAAACGATGGGCCACGATGGGCACCCGGTGCCTTACTCAACCGAGTACCAACGTAGCATATCTTTCTGGTCGTACTGTCATTGGTAACTAGGCCAATATGGACACAACTCGTAACGTATAACTATAAGTGGGAAAGCACTGTATCAATGAACCATCATTCTTAAAACATCAATGTATATGGGCCGTCAAGGACTCTAACATACAGTACAATATGAACCACTGTCTACAAAGCCTCTAAGAGTATTTGACATCAATTGGGAGAGGGTACCAGCCTACCCATAAGTCTGTAGCAAAGTTCTGATACGATGACCCAGAGACTCGGCAGCACTGCGAATGAGGTGGAGTCTTACCGATCCTTAGCTGAATTCTAACCTCGTCTACTATGAGGGCTTGTTAATCTGATTGTCTGTACCTGCAGGCATGAATGAAGCATCCCCAGGCAAAAAGGGACGTCAGTACAAAGAATGCACCGAGTATGTAAGGAATGAAAATCAGTAAATAATAGACATGAGAGAAACATGGATTAAAAGACTCGACATATAAGTCTGGATAACTCTGTAAATCATAAAATACTTATAGTGTCATGCATATGCGTAAGAATGTCATGTCGTGCATAGGTACATGTGTTCATAACATCATCAAGCCTCTGAGGGCATCCCACCATATCATCTCGGCCACTGTGGGCAAAATCATCAATGTATACCAGCTGATCAGGTGGTGGTACGCGTATAACGCCGTAACCTTTTTCCATATCCCATATACATATAATATACATATATATGCGTATATAACTCCATCTCATCACGAGTTAATGTACATGTATAAATGAATGCAATGCATGAGAAGCACGTCAATAAAATCTCTCAGAGTGTCATACGACAATTATGCCTTTGAGTAATATCATGAAGTAAACGTTTTCAACTTACGTATTTTCTGAGATACATGAACAGAAGATAGAATAATAGGACATGTGGGTAATCAAGAACATAAGCATCTCTAGCATTTCTATGAATAGAGTCATTTATGGAAGTTGTGCATTTTCTCGTTTTGTTTGTATTGTATAGATCATGCCAAAAGGAAAGAAGGGATAGCCTTAACATACCCGAACCGATTCTCTTGACAATCCTTCTAACACACATCAATTACGACAACACGTAACGACGAATTGAAGTAGGAAAAAATCCGTATGATGTTCGTGAGAAAGATTGCACCGTACTCCTTTAGAATCGCAAAATTCCGTTGCTAATTTTCTAAGAAGCCTCGTATGAAGTGAAGTAACTTACGTTACTATCTTATATGATCCTGGATAAAATTTTCTTGGTGAAGTTTTCCATCCTTAATTAGCATGCCTAAAGTCCAATCTAATGAGATAAGAAGTTTCTTTAAATAGTAGGTTGTGGGCCCTACTTCATGTGGTTACTTAGCCACATAAACCTCTAATTTTGCCACCTTACCATACAACTTAAGAGTCACTAATATGGGTGTAGGTTTTCTGCCACGTTTTTGGCTTGATTAAGAAGATCATTTGCTGCCAAGTTTCTATATCCCAAGTGGATGATGTCCCCTAAACAAATCTCACTTAAATATTTCACCAAATATATATTTTTTTCAATTTCTACATTTTCCTCTAAAATTAATAATTAACCCCTTCCCAACATAATTATGAATTATCTCAAAATGACAAACTTCGACAAAATTCATTTTCTTCGATTTGCTTACCCCCTCACCTTCACGAATTTACTCATCACTTGTTTGAAATAGCATAATGCTTATAATATCAAAATAATATCATCCCCGAACTAACGTGGATTAACTTGTGACGAAACGTTAACATATAAAAATGCGGGATGTAACATATCATTTCCTAGCTTATATCAATTTACTTATGGCGTACTTTTACGTATGAAAACATGGGGTGTAACATCATTCCCCCCTTTGGAACATTCGCCTTAAATGTTGATTGATGCACTTATCATTCTCATAACCATAGCTCTTGCGGATACTTTAGTACTCTCCTTATTATCTAGGCAACTGTTCTGTGAATAAATCCAAAGCTCAGGGCATTCCCCCCTTTAGGCCTCTTTCTCACGCTACGACTTGTGCTCGGAATACTTCCAATCTCGTAACTGTTGCTACCTTCAATTATGCAGCATGTACGACTCTAACCCTGTAAGTGTGCCTATGCTACTCTTGTCTCTTTTTTCCTCCAAGTTTTAGTCCATATCTAGGCCTCACTTTGTAAACATATACAGAGCTTGATAAGATGTCCCTCTGGGCATCTATGGGTATACTGAAATTCTTCGCTCGGTACTTTGTCGAACTTACGAATATTGCTATATCATATTTCATAAACCCGGTTATCTATCTGCATGACTTTACGACATAGGTAGGTCATACTATACCATAACTCTTACTTTGATTTATCGTTACTGAGGTATGCTACCAAACTCCAGGTTACTCTCGTTGCTTATCCTATATATATAAATCTAAGTCCTTTAATACTTCTTTATTACTGTTCATCTTAAGAATGATGGCCTAATCTCATCTAATATTTTGTAACTTTTATCCATCCATTGTTGAGTCCCCTTAATACTGATAACTTGACCTCTTATGTAACACTGTCGCTAGGGGTCATGTCTCATCGGGGAACATCTAAAATGATTAGACTGATCTAGCTGGGGGAGATACCATACCTCCATAATTGTATTTCATAGCATCCCAACGTGATTCATCCTATGGGGGTTATTCTAATCCTGTACAACTCATGAAATCCCCTTTTTGTTTTCTTCAAATCATAACTCAATCGAACGCCCAAACGTCATCCTTTATCTACCACAATTACACCCTTATTATACTACTAGGGAAACATTCCATATCTTCTAAATTCCATTAGTCTTTGACTATTTGGGTTCATTCAGGCTATACTGAGCTTTCTATAACTTAGAGAAACCATCAGCTATCTTGTTTTCATGGGCTTAATCCTGAGGACTTATCCATTCTCGTTACCTTCTCACTCACCCTTTCTTATCCTTACTCTTGTCTTCCTAAAACCTTGTCGCTTCACCATACTTTAGCTTGCGACCTACATATATTCCTTTATACTACTCGTAACCTCCCTTCAACTTGCTTGCACCACATATCTCCTTATGTTATTTTGGAACATCAAGCGAGACATCACATCATCACAAACTCTTCTTTACTCTTTTAACTAGACCTCTCGATACCTATAAACCATAGGCTGGAAGACATGCCACTGACGATGCCGCTATCATTCCTGGATATTGAATCCCCCCATCATCTCTTTTATCTCTCTCATGACCACCTTTCAACATAGGTATAATTCACATCCACAACTTGAAGCTCTATTATAATACTTACACCTATGGTGCATACACAATTCGATGGGAGCTTCATACTGACCTCTTATAAGGCTAGTACTGTTCTAATTTGCCTTATCGTAGAGTCGTCATAGAATATGGTTATTGTACTATCTCTCTTGTACCTCTGATATTAAGAGTCATTCTTCTATGTTCTCAATCACGATTCCTGAAATTTTCTGGATCTAATAATCACACTCCTGATTCACTTAGTTGATGTAACTCTTTAGTTTCCTCTTCCTTCTGATCAGCCTTTATGTAGGCTTAAGCTATCTTCAGATCTGCGACTCCTGGTATTAGTTATTACTTTAGCCTTTCATGGGCGCTATGGAATATCCATGATACAATCTTCTAACAATTTAATCCTTTATCTATGCCCTTGTCTCAATTCTTTCTTTTAACTTATACCGGAGTCTTCTACGGCTGTATGAATGTCAATATATATGCTGCATGGATAATAGTCTGAAATCATAAGTGCATTCATAATGTAACTAACTCTGGATTATAGATCGGATAATTTCTTTCGTTCCTTCTAAATTTTCATTAAATATAAGCAACTACTTTTACTGTTCGTTCTGCCACTTGTTGGATGGATACTTGGCTTATCTTAGTGCCCACACATATTGGAATTCCATACAACCCATATGATCTTTAATATCACCTTTTGATTTTTTTCTTCTTCCCGTTCATTAGCTACGATAGGTGCCACTTTCTTATGAAGTGCATACAATATTGTTGTGAGACTGTTGTTACAAGATCGTTATCCTCTTCAGGTCATTGTGCTTAGGTTGAAGCCTTCTTCCTTATTTCCTTAACTAGTCTTTCATTGTAGTACTTAGGGAGGACCCTCTGACTCTTGTAAAGCTGCGAGCTTATTACATCGCATACTCGATGGAATTTTTGATGTCCTTCCTCACCTATACTTATCCGTAGTTACTTACCTCCACGCCCCTGAGCTTGTAGGGTTGCTTCTAAACTGATATTTGACTATCTTCCGAGTGGCACTCTCTTTTATTTCATTAATACTCATATGGTACCTTTTACTACCTCAACTCTTATCTGAATATTTCTCAAGGATCACGATGTCATATCTGCGAGACTAAATTCCCCATGTTGGGGTTCACTACGTTTATCTTGCACGGTCTGCTGATTTTTCTGTATCCTGTTGTCTAGCCATAACTAGGCTCTTCCTGAATCAACTACTAATTAATTGTTAGCCCATTTTCATACCAATATTCCGCGCAATCTTTCTTGGGTTATTTCCTTTGTCTTAACTTATGTCTCGCACTAAATCCTTATTTATCACTAACATCCTGGGCAAGAACCGTTACTTCCTTTCCTTGACATCGTGCTTACATAATGTTCTGGAATCATAGCATATCTGTAGGATTTAGATAAGTACAATCTCATTCCTTTCTCATTTTTATCGCATTCTTCCTTTACCATTCCATAGTTACTAGAACCACTTAATTCTGACTTAATGCCACATCACTCCATATTCCCCCCTTTAGGAAAGTGCTAAGATTTAGTGCTACTATGATCTACGTATAGATGTTTAACCTCTTTATCTTTGGCTTCTTTTCACATCATCGATAACCCTTACTCGCCTTGCGGAAATCCTTCTGTACCAAGGATAACGAAATTCCTTATTCGCAAGGGTGACACTTAGTGTAACTGGCACATACAATCCCTTAAGATTAACTTTGCTCACATTGCTTGCTTTAGGGAAGCATCTTCCTGAATGACCATTCTCTGAATTTCTCATGAATCTTCATCTATTGTCCATTCTATTATCGCCGGAATGCAATATTAAATTCTCATGATGTCGACCATTATAAAACCACTCAGTCCCTAATTCATGTTTAGTTTATCTTGTTCGCTAATCCATACTGATTTCTATTACTCTGGGGTCTAACTTTTCCTTCTGGAAATCACGTTAGAGTCACAAACTTATTTCTCGAAATAAGGATATGACTTTCTGGCCTATACTCTTTTGTTGTCTCAAGGCCTGTCACCTCTCGTTTTTTCCTTCACTTGATTATAGACTCTGTAATACTGTCATCCTTTTGATCTACCATTGTCATCCATGTATCACATCTTACTCATAATGCTTCATTAACTCTCTTCTTATTTCCCTTCTAACATTTATGTCTATCACTTTATTCTGAAAACTTTAACAAGACATTCTTTTGCTTTTAGATCTCCTTGCTCCATCCACTGGCTCTTTGGGTTACCAAACATTCTTTTTCTACTAGGGACGGGAGCCACACTGAGGTAAAATTTATCCCTTCCAAGCTTCCAGTGCCTATCGTTTTAGTACTCATATCTGGTTATACTATTTTAGATGCACCATCTAGGTGTCTCACAAGGAGATCTATTAGCACACTTGCAATATCCTTCGGGAATGTCAAATGACGCAAACAATCCATCCATCATTTTGGGTTACTCTAACCCTAGCCGGATCCTGATATCCGTCCTTATCTTATATTATATATGTTAGCTCCCAACTGAGATGGTATAGCCAATCGTACATACCATTGGTACTGTTGAAGGTAACTTCAAAATGCTTATATCTCTCTTACTAAATTGTAAATAATGATCATCTTCATTAACTGGGTGCCTCGTACCCTTTTTCAGCTTGCTTCTTTTACTTGTTGAAACTTGTATCTACCTCCTGAATATCTCATTGCTTTTCATCATATGGGTAGATATTCTTGCCTTAAGGCTCCTTATCAATAAGCTTACACATTTTAGTACACACATGATCTACTGACAACCTCACATTTACTCATCATAAGCATGATGCAAAATCGAGTTCCTCTGACTCAACTCTTTCACACCTATATCTCTTACCAACCGTCTTTCTGAATGTAGGTATCATTGTGTTACGAATAAGATAGAGTTTAGGAAATTGAGTTCTTACAAATGAGCTCTACCACATGATCTAGAGTAAGAAGAAAGAGTGACAGTCCTAAATTCCCTATAGCCTCCTGCTTATAAGTGTGGTGCACAACACACCCATAAACAAGACTCTACTAGACACGGCTTATAGGCTCCCTAGGATAGAACTACTATGATACCACTTCTGTCACGACCCAAAACGATGGGCCGCGATGGGCACCCGATGCCTTACTCACTCGAGTACCAACGTAGCATATCTTTCTTGTCATACTGTCATTGGTAATAGGGCCAACATTGCCACAACTCGTAACGTATAACTATAAGTGGGAAAGCACTGTATCAATTAACCATTTTTCTTAAACCATGAATACATATGGGCCGTCAAGGCCTCTGCTATACTGTACAATATGAACCACTGTCTACAAAGCCTCTAAGAGCATTTGACATCAATTGGGGCAGGGTACTAGCCTACCCATAAGTCTGTAGATAAATTCTGACACGATGACTCACCGACTCGGCTGCACTCCGAATGAGGTGGAGTCTTATCAATCCTTAGCTGAATGCTAACCTCGTCTACTATGAGGGCTCGTCAAACTGATTGTCTATACCTGCAAGCATGAATGGAGCTTCCCCAGGCAAAAAGGGACGTCAGTACAAATAATGTACCGAGTATGGAAGGAATGAAAATCAGTAAATAATAGACATGAGAGAAACATGGAGTAAAAGCCTCGACATTTAAGTCTAGATAACTCTGTAAATCATGAAATATTTATAGTGTCATGCATATGCGTATGAATGTCATGTCGTGCATAGGTACATGTGTTCATAACATCATTAAGCATCTAAGGGCATCCCATCATATCATCTCAGCCATTGTGGGCAAAATCATTAACGTATACCAGCTGATCAGGAGTGGTGCGTATATAACGCCATAACCTTTACCCATATCCTATATACATATATACGCGTATATAACGCCATCTGTTCATGGGTCAATGTACTTGTATAAATGAATGCAATGCATGAGAAGTACGTCAATAAAATCTCTTGGAGTGGCATACGACAATTATGCCTTTGAGTAATATCATGAAGTAAACTTTTTCAACTTACGTGTTTTTTGAGACGCATGAACAGAAGATAGAATAATAGGACACGTGGGGAATCAAGAACATAAGCATCTCTAGCATTTTTATGAATAGAGTCATTTATGGAAGTTGTGCATTTTCTCGTTTCCTTTGTATTGTATAGATCATGACAAAAGGAAAGAAGGGATAGCCTTATCATACCTAAATCGATTCTCTTGACAATCCTTCTTACACAAGTCAATTGCGACAACATGTAACGATGGATAAAAGTAGGAAACAATTCCTATTATGTTCTTGAGAAAGATTTAACCATTCTTTGTTAGAATCGCAAAATCCCATAGCTAATTATCTAATAAGTCTCGTATGAATTGAAGTAACTTACGTTACTATCTTATATGATCTTGGATGAAATTTTCTTGGTGAAGTTTTCCATCCTTAATTAGGAAGCCTAACGTCCAATCTAATGAGATAAGAATTTTCTTTAAATAGTATGTTGTGGGACCCACTTCATGTGGTGACTTAGCCCCATAAAACTCTAATTTTGCTACCTTACCATACAAATTAAGAGTCACTAATATGGGTGTAGGTTTGCTGCCACGTTTTTCGCTTGATTAAGAAGATCATTTGCTGCCAAGTTTCTATATCCCAAGTGGATGATGTCCCCTACAAAAATCTAACTTAAATATTTCACCAAATATGTATATTTTTTCAATTTCTACAATTTTCACTAAAATTAATATTTAACCCCTTCCCAACATATTTATAAATTGTCTCAAAATGAAAAACTTCGACGAAATTCATTTTCTTCAATTTGCTTACCCCCTCACCTTCACGAATTTACTCATCACTTGTTTGAAATAGCATAATGATTATAATCTCAACATATTATCATCTCCTTACTTACGTCGATTAACTTACGACGAAATTGTAACATATAAAAATGCGGGATGTAACATCTGATTTCCGAGGTTATATCAATTTACTTATGGCGTACTTTCACGTACGGAAACATGGGGTGTACCATATTGTCTTTGAAGCTAAATATTGCCCCTCCAGCTTTCATGGACCTTATGAACCGAGTTTACAAGTCGTTCCTCGACTCTTTTGTGATAGTGTTTATTGATTATATCCTTGTATATTCACGAAGTTGAGAGGACCATGCCGATCACCTTAGGGCACCTCTACAGACTCTACGTCAGCACCAGTTGTATACGAAGTTTTTGAAATTTGAATTGTGGATTGAATCTGTCACATTCTTGGATCATGTCATCTTCAAAGAAGGAATTAAGGTTGATCCTTAGATGATTGCAGCTGTGAACAATTGGCCTAGACCTACAACTCCAATAGAGATTCACAATTTTTTAGGCTTAGCCGGGTATTACAGGAAATTTGTGGAGGGGTTCTCCACTCTTGCCTCTCCGTTGACTAAACTAACGCTGAAGACAACTAAGTTCAGATTCTTGTGAAAGGAGCTTCCAAGAGCTAAAATCAAGATTGACTACGTCATCAGTGTTGACCCTACCAGAGGGTACATATGGGTTTGTGGTATATTGTGATGCTTCAAGAATTGGACTTGGATGTGTATTAATACAACATGGCAAGGTGATAGCTTATGCTTCTAGGCAACTCAAGAATCATGAAAAGAACCATTCAACACCTAACTTAGAGCTTGCGGCGGTGGTATTTGCCTTGAAGATATGGTGTCATTATCTGTATGGCATCCATGTGGATATATTCACGGACCATAAGAGCCTTCAATATGTTTTCATGCAGAAGGAATTTTATATGAGGCAGAGAAGATGGCTTGAGTTACTCAAGGATTATGACATCGATATTTTGTATCATCTAGGGAAGGATAATATTGTAGCGGATGCTCTTAGCCAGAAACCTATTTGTAGTTTGGCTCACTTGGAGGTATATCAAAGGTCGTTGGCCAAGGAGGTTCATCGGTTGGCTAGTTTGGGAGTTCGTCTTGCAGTTTCTAGTGAAGGAGGAGTTATTGTGCAAAATAGGGCTAATCATCGCTTGTTGTGGAAGTCAAGAAAAAATAATACAACGACCCATTGTTGGTACAATTGAATGAAGGGATTCACAAACATAAGACTTTGGCTTTCTCTCTTGGCATGGATGATGGTATGCTAAGGTACCAAGGGAGTCTATATGTTCCAAATATGGATGGTCTCTGGGAAAGAATCATGGCCGAGGCTCACACTTCTAGGTATTCCGTGCACCCGGGCTCCACAAAGATGTACCATTGTCTTAATGAAGTCTACTAGTGGAAAGATATGAAGTGGAATGTAGCGGACTTTGTGGCAAGATGTCCAAACTATCAGCAAGTAGAGGCCGGGCATCAAAGGCCCGGTGGGCTGGCACAGAACTTAGAGATTCGTATATTGTTTTGGGAAGGTTGAACTAAACTTGTTGCGATTGTACCATATGTTCCACTTTAACTACGAATGTATAGTGTATTGTTTTGGAGATTTGTTAATGACATAAATAATGGAAATGAACTGCTGTTATTCACATAATCTCTTACTGTCTATTTAATGAAATGTAATCTTGTCTTTAGTCTTGAGTGAGTTGGGTCGACGGCATTGTGCAAGCTTGCTCGATAAGGATAACCCTCTTGATCGTCGGTCATGCTCCCCAAGGTCGGGGCGTGACACCGACCTTATCTCTCCAATCTGCTTCTCCAGTTTCCTGTATATAGACGGAGGCATTCAATTAATTGAGGCACTAGAGTCACATAAGGATTATTCAAAATTAATAGTTCCTAAAGGCCCCTTCCTAGCCGAAATAGGAAAATAACTCCGTAAAACTTGCACAGTCATGCGGCGCGCCATGTGGGGCATTAGTGGGACTTATCAGGAAACATGCAAATTTCAACAGGCTGCAAAATCACACTGCTACGGCACACCACGCGCCGCCCCACATGTCGCGGTAGCAAAATTCCTCAGAGCGTTGCTTTTTTCTTGATTTTTGATGTGCAGACGTTATCCTCGAGCCCCGAACACGATCCCGGCTTAATCCTTTGGGCTTTTACTCAGACTTCAAAGCTCCAAAAAAGTTTGAATTAGCTCCACCACTTCTAAATAACTCGGAATTATTCCTACAAGGCATAAAACACACAATAAGTGTAAAACACTACCAATTAAAGCTCCACACAAGTAAAGTGCAGTGAATTAGAGTGCAGATTATAGCCTACCATCAATTCCCCACACTTAAACCATTGCTCGTCCTCGGGCAATCAAATAACACATTATAAAGACACGAAATTTTTAAACAACTCTCCTAACTCATCATACCAAGAATATTTGAAACAGATTAAGCACAATATCGTAACATCCTCGCCTCAAGATTTGACTCAAAAGCACCACATATTTTTCACTACCCACTCACTTACTCTAACACAGAGGTCAACGACATTACCTTTCCTTCGTGAATCAAGTGCCCCCACACAACAATACAGAGTAGTTCCACACACAATAAAATTAAGAACAATTAGGAACTCAATATAGAAAGAATTCACTCACTCTCAAAAACAACATTCATATGCCACAAAATACGTACCATAGGTTTGCCCATAGTGTACTACTCTACTAATTGAGCTCATTCAGTCAAGGATCAAGTAGGACTTTATTTCGTTGTAACGTAGGCTGCGGAATGGGTAGGATACATTTGGATATAGGAGTGACTACAATTAGCCGTTCAAAACCGCACACTTATGTCAAACCATAACTCCACCTTCGCATGAATATGCATCAACTCCCTGTTACAACCCAAATTCGCGTACCTTAGATCATGCCGTAAGTTAGTAGACGTAAATTCAAGAAGAGATTATCTTTGAGATGATAAAAAGTTAATCCTTTTGGTCTTAAATGATACAAGGGTATATAAGAGTGGTTAACAATTATTAGAAGTTAAACGAATCAAGGATGTTGTAACCCGTATTTTCGAGTAACACTAGAGGTGATTAACTATCCCAAGAGGTCTTGTTTTAATGTATTTGAATCATATAATATCCGTATCATAAGTTTTGAAGTCAAGCTACTTATGAAACAAAAGTCGATAAAAGTTGTCGCAACTTAGGTTTATAATATTACTTAAACTTTAGGTCAAATGTTACTGCATTTTTCTCCCAATGTGCTTGGGATTATGGGGTGATCTACCTATCAAATGGAAGATCTACGAGTCTAGTGTCCAACGCATTAAACTGTTTGTCGATACGATCTCAGAATAGAGAGATATTCGCATTTTTGCGAGAGTGCGCCAAGGTGCTCTCTATGGGGCCCACAAAGGCGGTTTAAGTAATATCGACATATATAAGATAACTCAACCCAGTTTTAAGTCATTATTTTTAAGTATATACAGACCTTATAACCCTAAAAACAGTCTCTCAAGGTTCTCTCATGATCCAAGATCCAAACAAAGGGCAAACAACACAAATCAAATGTCGGGAATCCCGTGGCGCTAGTAAGTTTCTTGTTCTTCTTGTTGTTGCTGATTTTTGTGTTGTTCCAGCTCGTGTGGGAGGTTGTTTTAAGTGTTTTATGTTCTGTAAATACACCTTCAAGTTTTTAATATCAACCCTAGGTGATTTCATGTCTTCTAAAGTAATTCTAGTGCCGAAAAACCCGAATTAATTGCTAGTTTCGCTTCCTTGTTCTTGTGGCAGAATTGAAGGGATATTTCGTGGAAAATTAAGGTCAAATTGGAGTTGTTCTTTCTGTTTAAAGGTAAGGAACCTCTTACTCTATATATATTTAAGATTATCCAAGTTGTGGCTAAGTCGTT
>AWOL01S0020822.1:975-17391 GCA_000715115.1 Nicotiana otophora
GCCTCACTCAGTCATAAATATTTCAAGCCACTCGGGCATTTCAGTAAAATAGGGCATTCGACCCAAAACATTGATATGCATAAAATAGAGTCATAAAACTGAGTTATGCGGCAAACAAGGATAAACATGACTGAGCATAGATTTTTCAATCGAAAACAATAAGAGTATGGTAAGAAACAGCCCATAAGGGTCCAAACAACATTGGCGCTAGGCCCAAACATGGCATTCAGCCTAATTTAAAGAAATTCTTTCTAAAATATTTAAGTATCAAATGGTTTCAACAAGTATGCTACTTTACAGTTGCTACGGGACGGACCAAGTCACAAATCCCCAACAGTGCACGCCCACACGCCCGTCACCTAGCATGTGCGTCACTTCCAAATAGTAGAATGCTAAAAAATCCGGGGTTTCATACCCTCAAGACTAGATTTACAATCGTTACTTACCTCAAACCGGTCAAATCTCTACCTCGTAATGCTCTTGCCTCTGGATTCTGCCTCCAAATGCTCCAAATCTATTCAAAATCAGTATAATACCATCAATATACGCTAATGGAATGAATTCCACAAGAAAAGCTTCAAATTTAGACCAAAACCCGAAATTGGCTCAAAATCGCCTCTGGGGCCCACGTCTCGGAACCCGATAAAAGTTACAAAATCTAAAACCCCTTTCAACCACGAGTCTACCCATACCAATTTTACCAAAATCCGATCTCAACTCGACCCTCAAATGTATAAATCTTATTTCCAAATTTCTAAGTTCCAATCTCCGATTTACTCCTCAAAATCATGAAATCTAGTCGGATTATTCGATGATAATTCAATATTATGGAGTGGAAATGATAACAAGGGACTTACCTCAACTTGTCCTTGAAAATATACCAAAAACCGGCTCTCCTCAAACTCCAATTTGTCAAAAAAAGGGCGAATGGGACGAAGTCCCTGTTTTTATAATTCTGCCCAGACATCCTCGGTCTTCGATCGAGGTCCTCGATCCTGTCCCTCGATCTTGGACCTCAATCCTGGGCCTCGATCCTGGTCCTCGATCCTGGGCCTCGATCCTGGGCCTCGATCCTGGGCCTCGATCCTAGGCCTTCGATCATGCCTTCTATCCTGGCCTTCGATCGTGAACCCCGACTCTGGGCTCGATCATATCTTCGATCGTGCCCCTCGATTTTGGGCTCGATCATGTCTTCAATCGTGCCCCTCGATTTTGGGCTCGATCATGTCTTCGATCGTGCCCCTCGATTCTGGGTTTGATCATGTCTTTGATCGTGCCCCTCGATTCAGGGCTCGATCATGTCTTCAATCGTGGCTCTCGACTCTGGGCTCGATCATATCTTCGATCGTGCCCCTCGATTCTGGGCTCGATCCTATCTTCGATCGTGCCCCTCGATTCTGGGCTCGATCCTATCTTCGATCGTGCCCCTAGATTCTGGGCTCGATCGCTGGGCTTGATTTCTGGGAGATTGCTGGGCTCAATCGCTGGCAGAAGAAATTTCCAACAGAAGGAAATTGCAGCAGCTGTTGTAGTTTAATTTTTGATCCGTTAACCATCCGAAACTCACCCGAGGCCCTCGGGACCTCTACCAAATATGCCAACAAATCCTAAAACATCATACGAACTTAGTCGAATCCTCAAATCACCTCAAACAATGCTAAAACCATGAATTACACCCCAATTCAAGCCTAATGAACTTTAAAATTTTTAATTTCTACAAACACTTCTGGAACCTATCAAATCACGTCCGATTGACCTCAAATTTTGCACACAAGTCATAAATGACATATCGGAGGTATTCCAATTTTCAGAATCGGATTCCGACCCCGATATCAAAAAGTCAACCCCCCGGTCAAACTTCTCAAAAATAAAACTTTCGGCATTTCAAGCCTAATTCCTCTACGGACTTCCAAATAATATTGCGGACACGTTCCTA
Source organism: Nicotiana otophora (assembly GCA_000715115.1). Lineage (NCBI taxonomy): Eukaryota > Viridiplantae > Streptophyta > Magnoliopsida > Solanales > Solanaceae > Nicotiana > Nicotiana otophora. Next base: position 2,912 of record AWOL01S0020822.1, read on the forward strand.
AGCCCAAAATCACCATACGGAGCTATTGGAATCATCAAAATTCTAATCCGAGGTCGTTTACATATAGGTCTATATCCAGTCCACTTTTCTAACTTAAAATTATCAATTATGAGACTAAGTGTCTCATTTCGCTCTGAGTTCCTTCCAGACCCGAACCAACTAACCCGATATAACATAATATAGCTGAATAACACAAAAAGAAGTAGAAATGGGGAAAATGAGGCTATAACTCTCGAAACGACCGGCCGGGTCGTTACAGAGACGGATCCCCGACATACTTCCGGAGCGTAGATACATGAAACACTGGATGAACATTCTATATACTAGGCGGCAATGCAAGTTCATAAGCCAACTCTTCAATCTTCTTAAGTATTTCAAAAGGCCCAATATACCGAGGGCTCAACTTGCCCTTCTTCCCGAACCTCAACACACCCTTCATGGGCGAAATCATGAGCAGAACCTTCTTCCCAACCATGTAAGCAACATCACGGACTCCGGTAGGCATAACTCTTCTGTCTAGACTACGTCGTGCGAAGCCGCTCCTGAATCAATTTAACCTTCTCCAAAGCATCCTGAACCAAATTAGTACCCAATAGTCTAGTCTCACCCGACTCAAACCAACCCACTAGAGAACGACACCGTCTCCCATATAAAGCCTTATATGGAGCCATTTGAATGCTCGATTGGTCGCTGTTATTGTAAGAAAACTCCACGAGTGGTAGAAACTAATCCCAAGAACCTTCAAAATCTATAACACAAGCGCGTAGCATATCTTCCAATATCTGAATAGTGTACTCGGACTGTCTGTCCGTCTGAGGGTGAAATGTTGTACTCTGCTGAACCTGTGTACCTAATTCTCGTTGTACTGCCCTCCAAAACTGTGATGTAAACTGCGTGCTAAGAGTTATTCCTAAACCCTCGAATCACTATTCTACCTTACCACACATATACTCGGGGGTGATCCCATGTCACCATATTCTATATAGGCCTGATAACACAACATAACTCAAAATCATTAATTTAACCTTAGCCCAAAAACCTTGGAGCCTCATTTATAACATCCAGAATTCTTTTCAAGACCCGAATCTCACATCCACACAATGTATAAGTCCAAACAAACTGTATCAAGACACAACCATAACTCATGATGTAATCACATGATATATCACACAACTCGTATACTCGCAGCACCATTTCCGATCTCGGTAACTATTCCAAACCAACCAAGTACTATATTAAACCCTACATAACCTCGTTTCAAAACTTTCGTACACTGTTGATAATAAAATAAACCCGTAGAATCTCATAACCCCTTATAAGATCAACAAGTCATGGAGTTATCTCGCCCCAACCATAACCATAATCACTTTCTAAGCCGACTTTCAATGTCATCCTCCCAAATATACCAAAATTAAACCTGATAGTACCCATTCTAGGTACAATGACCATATATTATTAAATACAACAATCCCACAAACATGCCACACCAATCTAATTCAATCCGTAAACTGCGCAATCCATGTACCCAAAAATGGAAAATGTTTCAAAGAAGAGAATCGTTTCGAGGATAAACGATTGTTTTAAGAGGGGAAGGATGTAACGACCTGGCCGGTCGTTTTGAGAGTTATAGCCCCGATCTCCTATTAACTGCTTCTCCCATATCTATTTCTCCTATTATGACTTGCCGGGAGGTTTTATTTTGGTTTTTGGAGTGTTTTGGGACACTTAGTCTCTAAATGGAGGTTTAAGCCTTAGGATTTGGATCATAGTCGAAACTGCGTAAAGACGACTCCGGAATGGAGTTCCATCAGTTCCGTTAGCTTCGTTAGGTGATTATGGACTTAGGGGCATGTCCGGATAGTGTTTTGGATGTCTGTAGTTCATTTAGGCTTGAAATGGCGAAAGTCAAAGTTTTGTAGATTTGGACCGGTAGTGAAATTTTGATACCGGGGTCGGATTCCGATTTCTAAAGTTGGAATAGGTCCGTAGGGTCGAATATAACATGTGTGCAAAATTTGGGGTCAATCGGACGTGGTTTGGTTGGTTTCAGCATCGGTTGTCAGATTTGGAAGTTTCAAGTTCTTTAAGTTTGAATTTGAGGGTGATTCGTGATTTTAGTGTTGTGTGATGTGGTTTGAGGGCTAGACTAAGTTCGTATGGCGTTTTAGGATTGGTTGTTATGTTTGGTGAAGGTCCCGGGGGCTTCGGGTGAGTTTCAGATGCTTAACAAACATTTTGAATTTAAGAGAAGATAGCAGATTTCTGGTATTTTTGTTGCAGACATTTCTTCATCGCGTTCGCGAGAGAGGTTTCGCGATCGCGTAGGGCATCTGGGAGGCCATATCAAGTTTGTTCTTCGCGTTCTCACAAAGGAGCCCGCGTTCGTAAAGGTATGGTCAGTGGAAGCATCGCGAACGCGTTCGCGTAGAGGAAGTGAGGCAGCTGGGGAGCCCAGTCATTTGGTCTACGCGTTCGCGTAGTGGGTATCGCGTTCGCGAAGGACCAGTAAGTGAAAGGTACGCGTTCGCGAAGGACCAGTAAGTGAAAGGTACGCGTTCACGAAGGAGGACATTTGGTCAGTGGAGTTTTTGTTATACGCGAACGCGAGATAGTGGCCGCGTTCGCGAAGAAGGGAACACTTGGGCAGATATAAAAGTTCATAATCGAGGGTTTATGTCATTTTTCACCTTGAATCCTTACGATCCCGTTTTAACTCTGCTCAAGTCCGATATCTCCAATACCTGACTCTGCACAAAAATGTGCAGAAGTGTAGTATGAGTACACCACGGTCGATACCTAGTAAGTATCAAGACTAGCGTCAATGGAGTAGAGACGAGGTACAGTCAAGACACTCACTAGTCTAATAACCTGTGCAATATAATATAAAAAATAATAGGAAACAAATAATAATAAGGGTAGGATAAAACAACCAGTTATATGCACAACAGACAACAAGTACCATTAATATCACTCAACAATTAATAAACACAATTATACCCAATTAAATCAAGTCCTTCAAATAAATGTCTTTCACATATAGTTCTTCCAGATAGCTCTCTTTTAAATATAATTTTCACAAATAATTATTTTTAAAATATAATTCTTTCAATAAATCTTTTCAAATATAATTTTCTCAAATAAATATCTTTCAAATACAATTCTTTCATATAATACTTTCTAAGTAAAAATCCTTCCAAATAAATATTTTGAATATAATTCTTTCAATTAAAAAGTCACCATATGACACCTCATTTCTTAATCATAAAAATACGGGTCTCGGCCCATTTTCTTATTTTTCTTATACACGGGTCTTAGCCCATTATCATATTTCCACGGCACCTCGCGCCCTCATTTCATATCACAGCTGCACGTACAATTCACGTGCCAATTATCATTATCATTTCATCACAGCGCCTCGTGCCCACATTTTATATCACAACTGCGCGGACAATTCTTGTGCCAAATATCCTCATTATTTACACACGACACCTCGTACCCACATTTCATTTTATAATCCTTCTGGCAATAGCCACATGCTCTTAATTTCAACATAAAATAGATTGTTATCAATTTGCTATCAACAAGACCAATTGCACAAGGCATAAAAATAAACACAAGAAAAATCACAACATCACATAAAAATCATCAACACCACAACCCCACATCATCAGATATCGTCCCTGACAATAGCCACCTTTATCGCTCCTATTGCTACCCTTATCACTCCTATAGCCACCCTTATCGCTCCACCCAGATATTATCAATAGCCACCCTTATTGCTCATATTGCCACCCTTATCGCTCCTATAGCCATCCTTATCGCTCCTATAGCCATCCTTATCGCTCCGCCCACACAATATTCCCACAAACACAACAACAATGAAATGCCACCCTTATACCCACATAATATCAACTGTGAAATGTCACCCTTATCTCCCCAAAATAATGACTCACACAACACAACAATTTACACGGGAAATTAACATGGCAACATAATAAAATCAATTCATATCATAATTTGCACAATGGCCACAACCAAATTCCAAAGATATAACAAAATCAATTAATTTCGCAACAAATAGCCCAAGGCTCCACACAATATATATAACACCCCAAAACAATCAATAGAGATAGAAATTACTCAGCATAAAGCAAAGCCTTCATTAATGCAAAATTTAGATAATTATATTAACACTTATTCTTAATCTCGCTTAAATTAATTATTTGCATAAGAAATTCATATTGGAATTAATTTCCAAGAAATATTAAACCAACAATACTCACAAAATTTAATAAATATTTCAAGTAACAATCACATCAAATTATCATATAAAAACAAATTCAACAATAAGGATTTAGGCATGGCAAACATATGATTTAATAATTTTCCACAATTTCCCAATTTACTACACAATAATGCCTAAGACTTTAATTCAATGAATTTTTGCACGTATAAGCCCGAGTACGTACTCGTCACCTCGCGTACACGGCTTTTCACATTTCACAAATGGCACATAAGACTCAATGCCTTGGGGGTAATTACCCCACTCGAGTTTAAGCAAGACACTTACCTTTTTGAAGTTAGGCCGATATTCCAAAATAGCCTTCTTGCTTGAATTGACCTCCGGACAGCTCAAATCTATCCAAATTAATTGTATAACTCCATTAAAATTCGTCGGAAATAATTCCGGATAATAATATGCCGACTTAAAAATTTATTCCAAAAAGTCAACAAAAGTCAATGTGGGACCCGCCCCTTGGAACCCGATAAAATGTTCATAAAATCCGAACACTCATTCCAATACGAGTTCAACCATACTAATTTTATTGAATTCCAATAACAACTCGACCTCCAAATCTTAAATTTTTATTTTTGGAAGATTTTACAAAAATCTTGATTTCTTCCATTAAAATCCGAATTAAATGATGAATATAATTATAGATGCATAAAATATAAATAGTTTAGGATATAGAACACTTACCCTAATCCATATGGTGAAAATCGCCTCAAATATCGCTTCAATCCGAGCTCCATAGCTCCAAATATGTCAAAAAGGGCTGAAACCTCGGAATATAGCTACTGCCCAGGTATTTACTCTTCGCGATCACGGAAAATGCTTCGCGATCGCGAAGCACAAAAATTTTCAGCCCCAAAATTGCTCTTCGCGATCGCGGAAAACCAATCGCGATCGCAAAGAACAAACTCCCCCAACTCTTCCAGACAGCCTCTAGTATAATGGTCATAACTTTTGGTACAAAACTCCCAATTGCAAATTGTTTAACTTTCTGAAAACTAGACACCAAGATCTATAACTTGCATTTGTTTCTCATCTCCAATTCCTTATAGATTTCTAGATATAAACTACCAAAGTAAGCCCTATGCAACAGAGATTTCCAATCGCTTCCCAGACAGCATATAGTATATCTACCATAACGTTTTGTACACAAGTCCAAATGACAAATGGTTTACTTTTTTGAAAACTAGATATCAAGGGATACAACTTTCATTTTTGGATCATCTCCAAATTCCTTGTAGATTGCGAGATATAAGCTTCCAAAGTCGGTCAGTGCAACAGAGATTTGTTCTACGAGATCGTGAAAGAGCTTCCGCGATCGCGATTCACAAGGCCCCAAACTGTTGTTTGCTCTTCGCGAACGCGACCAAAAGTTTGCGATCGCGATGCACAACTATGTAGGCAGAAAACAGCAATTAAAAATGGCCTAGAAATGGTCTGAAACCATCCCGAAACTCACCCGAGCCCCTCGGGACCTCAACCCAATATACCAACAAGTCCTAAAACATCATACGAACTTAGTCGAAGCCTCGAATCACATCAAACAACGCTAAAACCACAAATCACACCTCAATTCAAGTCTAATGAACTTTGAACTTTCAAATTCTATATCTTGTGCCGAAATACATCAAATTAATCCGGAATGACTTCAAATTTTGCACACAAGTAATAAATGACATAACGAAGTTATTCCAATTTCCAGAATCAAATTTCGACCTCGATATCAAAAAGTCAACCCCCGGTCAAACTTCCCAAAAATTCAACTTTCGGCATTTCAAGCCCAATTTGACTACGGACCTCCAAATAATTTTTCGGACACGCTCCTAAGTCCAAAATTACCATACGGAGCTATTGACATCATCAAAATTCTATTCCGGAGTCATCTTCACACAGTTCCAACTATAGTAAAAATCCTAAGAATTAAGCTTCCATTTTGGGGACCAAGTGTCCCAAATCATTCCAAATCATCCGGTAACTGAATTCAACCACGCACGCAAGTCAATACACATAATAAGAAGCTTCTTAGGGCCTTATGCAGCCAGACATGGCTTAAATTCTTTAAACGACAAGTCGGGTCGTTACATTCTCCACCTCTTAAACAAACGTTCATCCTAGAACGTGCTAATAATTAATCTGAGGTTACCAAATTGATGATTTTTACTTTTACACATATACTCACGGTTGGTCCCACGTTACTGCATTGGAGGTAAGTCCGGAAATACCATCGCATTTAAGATTATTTCTTTTATCCATATTTGTGAACCTTAATACCAATTTTTTACACTCCAAACATTTTCAGAAAGTTCGATTTTTCATCAACGCACGGTATTAGTCTCAACTGGCTGTAGCAACTCGTGCCTACGCACACATCAACTTTCTTGATAGTGTTGAAGTACTTCAAAATTTTTCCGGGGTGTTACATTCTTCCCTGCTTAGGATCATTCGCCCTCAAACACATAACATAATTTTGTCTCTTCTTTGCACGTCCCAATCTCCCAATTCTTTTTTTCTAACTCCCAAAATTTTCAGAAATTTTGGCAGAGTCTCCCCTGTAATTGGGCCTAACCATGTGCCATAGTAACACCAAACAACTCCTAACAACACATCCACAATGTATATATCAACAACACAATCTCAGCATTACAAGCACTGTATTATCATAATGATATCAGGACATGAAGTACATCGTATGTATGCTCATCACCACATCTCTGGTCTTAAAAGTTGTTCATAATTAATTCCAGCATCATCAATTAATCTCATATTGACCACCACCTCAATTCGAATTTTCACAACACTAACAACAGAATGTGAGGCATGAAAACCTCATGATTGCTTACTCGGATTTTAATGAGTCACATTTAACGCCACCTGGGCACTCACCTCATAAGCTAAAACTCAATGTTTACAGCACGAAAATGGCTGAATATGAACAGAAAAATATACAAGAATTATCAAATAAGCCTTATAGGCATGACTCCTTATTAATATTATTGTACAAATTAATTTCACCAAGGGATAATTTTAAACTCATAAATATTTCACCACAAGGACCTCATCCTTATATAACTTCCACCGTGACTTGTAGCCCGGTTTAAATATTTCACATCATATATAAAATGCGAGGATCTCTTCCTCAACTTCGAATCAAAAGTATTTTGCACATTGTGCCAACTGAAATTTTAATTTTCCTTTCTTTTTTTTAATATATTTCATAAACAGTTTTCATAACACAAAATGAACCCTCATACCGGTAGGGCGTATAATTCATAAAAAATGGAATTAATTATTCCGAAACATACTAAACCCACTGCAATGAATAATAAAGATTACTTTTGGACTTATAGCCCTCAATAGTGTACAAAAATAAATGACAGACATGGGCTCACACCTTTAAATCTTCCAACAGGGATAAACATATAAGTGGGTCACAAACTTAGGAAGCTCACCCATAAGTGGAGCATAATAGGAGGATTCACCTCAATATTCAGAACCGAATCAAATTAAGGAAAGTATCCTTTTATAATAAAAATCAAGATCGTACCTGTAACGACACCATCTGGTGTATTGGCCTCAGCCAAATCATATTGATTAAATCAACGGGTCGGACCTCCACCTCTTAGGCGCCCACTACCCGCTTGTCCTCCACCTCTAACTGACTGTGCACATGAAGTATCAACAAGAGTATCAACTGAAAAAAAGCTTGTAGCTGGAGTGTTCTGATGAAATCCACCCCTCCCAAGTCTGGGACAATTTCTCTTGGTGTGTCTAGTATCACCACACTTATAACAACCCCTCTACGGGTTCGGCTGCTCACACTGAGTCTGTGCCGGATAACTAGAATAACCATTATAGGAAGCCCGTACCAGTGGTGCATTAAAAGAACTTACTAGAACACCCCCGAGTATTCTGAAATTGTTTCCATGACCTCGTTGATACTGAAATGTAAAATTATTAACGACGCGGGAATACAACAAGTCCCAGCATCATTCCATACAAATCTCATCTCTTAATCATATACAAGTTTCGTAGAACCTTTCAATACCACATAAATACATCTAAGGCCAAAACTCATATAACACATGACCCCGCAATCTGGTCGTTGATAGTAGACTCCCTCACTTGGTGCGAAACCATAGGACACATTTTGATGATCCATAATACTAACCTTCATCGTTCGCAGGACACCGGTCATAAGACACCTCAAGCCATTTATTTGGCGCATGTCATCCTCGTGATAGTTAAACTCACTTCCTCCAGTGCCTTGGTTGCGTATGTACCTTTCGCTAAATAGAAATTCCATACGAACTACGTAGTCTCTAATACCACCAACTATTTCAGATCTACATCCACCTCGTGACCCTACCATAATTGTGATGATTATGCAATTAATTAAACCTTCTTAATATCATACTTATAAACCAGATGTCAGAACCTGCTGCACCTCAATGTGCACAACTGAATGATCTCTCAATACTTCTGCATCCTCGATCTAGACGACACATTGTAATAATGGTTGAGCAATCATGGCTCCCTTATAACCCCTCTATAGTATCTCGAACCGTTGGCGCATAGTTGATACCGAGTGCACAGTTTCAAACACGAGTGGATGTAAAAGAACATATGATATATGCTTCAAACTGAATAAATTCCGCATGATAATGAATGAAAGAAGTGAAATTTTCTAACAGTTCTGTAGCCTCTCGAAGATAAGTACATACATCTCCGTGCCGATCCACAAGACTCTACTAAACTCGTTCGTGACTCGTAGAACCTATGAACCTAGAGCTCTGATACCAACTTGTCACGACCCAAAATCCCACCACAGGCGTCGTGATGGCACCTAGTCTCTAAGACTAGGTAAGCCGATTTCAATTACGTTTTGAAGCCATTGTTTTTAAGTAATCTAAACTAACAACGGAAATAATTACGATATACAACCTCCCAAGACTAGTAGTACTGAGTCACGAACTCTAACTAAATACATGGAATGATCACGAGGACCGAATATACAATACTGTTTGATTACAAATTAACAGTACAATGAAATGAAAAGACTCCAAGGGACTGCGACGATCAAGAAGCTCTACCTTGAATCCTTACGATCCCACTTTAATTCTGCTCAAGTCCGATATCTCCAATACCTGGCTCTGCACAAAAATGTGCAGAAGTGTAGTATGAGTACACCACGATCGGTACCCAGTAAGTATCAAGACTAGCCTCAATGGAGTAGAGACGAGGTACAGTCAAGACACTCACTAGTTTAATAACCTGTGCAATATAATATACAAAATAATAGGAAACAAATAATAATAATAAGGGCAGGATAAAACAACCAGTTTTATGCACAACAGACAACAAGTACCATTAATACCACTCAACAATTAATAAACACAATTACACCCAATTAAATCAAGTCCTTCAAATAAATGTCTTTCACATATAATTTTTTCAAATAACTCTCTTTTAAATATAATTTTCTTAAATAATTATTTTTCAAATATAATTCTTTCAATAAATCTTTTCAAATATAATTTCCTCAAATAAATATCTTTCAAATAGAATTCTTTCATATAATACTTTCTAAGTAAAAATCCTTCCAAATAAATATTTTGAATATAATTCTTTCAATTAAAAGGTCACCATGTGACACCTCATTTCATAATCATAAAAATACGGGTCTCAGCCCATTTTCATATTTTTCTTAAATACGGGTCTCAGCCCATTTTTATATTTTCACGGCAACTCGTGCCCATAATTAAATCATCATATTTCTCCGGCACCTCGTGCCCTCATTTCATATCACAGCTGCACGGATAATTCACGTGCCAATTATCATTATCATTTCATCACAGTGCCTCGTTCCCACATTTTATATCATAACTGCACGGACAATTCACGTGCCAAATATCCTCATTATTTACTCACGGCACCTCGTGCCCACATTTTATTTTATAATCCGCCTGGCAATAGACACATGCTCTCAATTTCAAAATAAAACAGATTGTTATCAATTTACTATCAACAAGATCAATTGCACAAGGCATAAAAATACACAAGAAAAATCACAACATCACATAAAAATCATCAACACCACAATCCCGCATCATCAGATATCGTCCCTGACAATAGCCACCTTTATCGCTCCTATTGCCACCCTTATCACTCCTATAGCCATCCTTATCGCTCTGCCCAGACAATATAAATAGCTACCCTTATCGCTCCTATTTCCACCCTTATTGCTCCTATAGCCACCCTTATCGCTCTGCCCATACAATATTCCAACAAACACAACAACAGTTAAATGCCACCCTTATACCCACATAATATCAATGGTGAAATGCCACCCTTATCTCCCCAAAATAATAACTCACACAACACAACAATTTACACGGGAAATTAACATGACAATATAATAAAATCAATTCATATCATAATTTGCCCAATGGCCACAACCAAATTCCAAAGATATAACAAAATCAATTAATTTCACAACAAATAGCCCAAGGCTCCACACAATATATATAATACCCCAAAACAATTAATAGAGATAGAAATTACTTAGTATAAAGCAAAGCCTTCATTAATGCAAATTTAGATAATTATATTAATACTTATTGTTAATCTCGCTTAAATTAATTATTTGCATAAGAAAATTCATATTGCAATTAATTTCTAAGAAATATTAAACCAACAATACTCACGAAATTTAATAAATATTTCAAGTAACAATCACATCAAATTATGATATAAAAACAAATTCAACAATAAGGATTTAGGCATGGCAAATATATGATTTAATAATTTTTCACAATTTCTCAATTTACTACACAATAATGCCTAAGACTTTAATTCAATGAATATTTGCACGTATAATCCCGAGTACGTATTCGTCACCTCGCGTACACGGCTTTTCACATTTCACAAATGAACATAAGACTCAATGCCTAAGGGGTAATTCCCCCGCTCGAGGTTAAGCAAGACACTTACCTTTTTGAAGTTAAGCCGATATTCCAAAATAGCCTTCTTGCTTGAATTGACCTCCGAACATCTCAAATCTATCCAAATTAATTGTATAACTCCATTAAAATTTGTCGGAAACAATTTCGGATAATAATACGCCGACTTAAAAATTTATTCCAAAAGTCAACAAAAGTCAACGCGGGACCCGCCCCTCGGAACCCGATAAAATGTTCATGAAATCCGAACACCCATTCCGATACGAGTTCAACCATACCAATTTTATTGAATTCCAATAACAACTCGACCTCCAAATCTTAAATTTTCGTTTTTGGAAGATTTTACAAAAAGCTTGATTTCTTCCATTACAATCTGAATTAAACGATGAATATAATTATAGATTCATGAAATATAAACACTTTAGGATATAGAACACTTACCCTAATCCATATGGTGAAAATCGCATAAACAATCGTTTTAATTCGAGCTCCATAGCTCCAAATATGTCAAAAATGGCTGAAACCTCGAAATATAGCTACTGCCCAGGTATTTACTCTTCGCGATCACGGAAAATGCTTCGCGATCGCAAAGCACCCAAATTTTCAGCCCCAAAATTGCTCTTCGCGATCGCGAAGAACAAACTCCCCTAACTCTTCTAGACAGCCTCTAGTATAATGGTCATAACGTTTGGTACAAAACTCCAAATTGTAAATTGTTTAACTTTCTGAAAACTAGACACCAAGATCTATAACTTGTATTTGTTTCTCATCTCCCAATTCCTTATAGATTTCTAGATATAAGCTACCAAAGTAAGCCCTATGCAACATAGATTTCCAATCTCTTCCCAGACAGCATATAGTATATCCACCATAACGTTTTGTACACAAGTCCAAATGACAAATGGTTTACTTTTTTGAAAACTAGATATCAAGGGATACAACTTTCATTTTTGGATCATCTCCAAATTCCTTGTATATTGCGAGATATAAGCTTCCAAAGTCGGTCAGTGCAACAAAGATTTGTTCTACGAGATCGCGAAAGAGCTTCCGCGATCGCGATTCACAAGGCCCCAAACTGCTGTTTGCTCTTCGCGAATGCGACCAAAAGTTCACGATCGCGATGCACACCTCTGTAGGCAGAAAACAACAATTAAAATGGCCTAGAAATGGTCCGAAACCATCCCGAAACTCACCCGAGCCCCTCGGGACCTCAACCAAATATAGCAACAAGTCCTAAAGCATCATACGAACTTAGTCGAAGCCTCGAATCACATCAAACAACGTTAAAACCATGAATCACACCTCAATTCAAGCCTAATGAACTTTGAATTTTTAAATTCTATATCTTGTGCCGAAATACATCAAATCAATCCAGAATGACTTCAAAGTTTGCACACAAGACATAAATGACATAACGAAGCTATTCCAATTTTCAGAATCAAATTCTGACCTCGATATCAAAAAGTCAACCCCCGGTCAAACTTCCCAAAAATTTAACTTTTGGCATTTCAAGTCTAATTTCACTACGGACCTCCAAATAATTTTTCGGACACGCTCCTAAGTCCAAAATCGCCATATGGAGCTATTGACATCATCGAAATTCCATTCTGGAGTTGTCTTCACACAGTTCCGACTACGGTAAAAATCCTAAGACTTAAGCTTCCGTTTTGGGGACCAAGTGTCCCAAATTATTCCAAATCATCTGGTAACTGAATTCAACCACGCACGCCAGTCAATACACATAATAAGAAGCTTCTTAGGGCCTTATGCCGCCAGACATGGCTTAGATTCTTAAAATGACAAGTCGGGTCATTACAGATTTTCATGTGGGTGTTTGAGGTAAGTGATTCGTGTTTGAGGTAAGTGATTCTTACCTAGTTTTGGTTACTTCCCATGATTATGTCTTTAATTTTATCATTAAATTATTGATTTGGTAAAATGTGAGAAAACTTCTTAGGCCGAACTTTGATATTTTGATCGAGATTTTGGTATCGGATTTGAGTAATTTTGGTGTGAGTGAACTCATGAGTGAATGGGTATTCATATTTTGTAACTTTTATCCGATTCCGAGACATGAGCTCGGGGAGATTTTTTGGGACAATTTTCTAATTTCTTGCTTTAGCTTTGATTTCATTAATTAGATTAATTTCTTATAGCTGTATTTATGGTATGTAATTGATTTTGGATAGATTTGGGCCATTCAGAGCCAGATATTCATGGAAAAGGTATTGTTACCGATTGATTGAGCTTGGTTCGAGGTAACTGGGTTACCTAGCCTTGCGTGGGGCAAATCCCCTTAGGATTTGGTACTGTTATGATATGTGAGCGCCGTGTACGCGAGGTGACGAGTGCGTACACGAGCTATTTATGAAAAAACCTAATTTTTACCGAGTAGTAGCATGTTTTTATCTTATCTGAGTATACTAGCATGTGTAGTTATCCTGTTAGCCTAGAATAGCATGTCTACGTGTCCTAATTGCCTATTTGAACTCTTTGCAGCATGTTTAGAAGAATCCTGCTTCTTTCTTGACTTGTACTTAGTATAAATTATAGGTTTCATGCTATAACTGTTATATTCATTTGTTTGAGCTGCGTATTTACTTTGGGACTACGGGACGGTATCCCGGGAGATCCCCCTGCATATTTACTTTTGAGACTACGAGGCGGTTCCTCGGGAGTTCTCCCTGCACATTTACTTTTGAGACTACGAGGCGGTTCCTCGGGAGATCTCCCTGCATATTTACTTCTGTGTTGCTACTTTGCTATGTTCTCTTTGTTTAAATTCCAGTCTCTTATTATATTGTTACACTCTCCTGCTTATTTATTATATACTAGTAGGGCCTTGACCTGACCTCGTCACTACTCGGCCGAGGTTAGGCTTGGCACTTACTGGGTATCGTCGTGGTGTATACATGCCCTTTCCTGCACATATTTTTCGTGTGCAGATCCAGGTTCCTTTTACCAGCCTCGTCCTTAGTTGTTGTCACTGTTGTTTTTTGAGAACTTCAAGGTACATCTGCCCGCACCGCAGATCCTCAGAGTCTCCCTTTATCCCCCTATGTTGATTCTTCTCTTATTTCTATAGACACTGATGTATAGAACAGTTAGAACTTCGTAGAAGCTTGTGACTTACGGTGTTTCGGGTCTTGGGAGTGTTTTGTATATTTCGAGAGTTGATTATTGTATATGCCGAGCGGCATCTCAATTGCTTATTAAAAATATCTGTT
>AWOL01S0020822.1:17814-35443 GCA_000715115.1 Nicotiana otophora
GAGGCGGTTCCTCGGGAGATCTCCCTGCATATTTACTTCTGTGTTGCTACTTTGCTATGTTCTCTTTGTTTAAATTCCAGTCTCTTATTATATTGTTACACTCTCCTGCTTATTTATTATATACTAGTAGGGCCTTGACCTGACCTCGTCACTACTCGGCCGAGGTTAGGCTTGGCACTTACTGGGTATCGTCGTGGTGTATACATGCCCTTTCCTGCACATATTTTTCGTGTGCAGATCCAGGTTCCTTTTACCAGCCTCGTCCTTAGTTGTTGTCACTGTTGTTTTTTGAGAACTTCAAGGTACATCTGCCCGCACCGCAGATCCTCAGAGTCTCCCTTTATCCCCCTATGTTGATTCTTCTCTTATTTCTATAGACACTGATGTATAGAACAGTTAGAACTTCGTAGAAGCTTGTGACTTACGGTGTTTCGGGTCTTGGGAGTGTTTTGTATATTTCGAGAGTTGATTATTGTATATGCCGAGCGGCATCTCAATTGCTTATTAAAAATATCTGTTATTGTTAGTTGTTAATTTTCATGTTTTTCATTTCTTTTCCGCAAGTGTTAGGCTTACCTAGTCGTAGAGACTAGGTGCCGTTACAACGATTCACGGAGGGAGAGTTTGGGTCGTAACAATTATATTATATTTTTAATGAAGTATAATATTATATACTTTAGGTATAATTTATTTTTAGAGGCATAATAATGCATTAATATACATAGTTAAATTAAATATATGTTATAATGGTATTAAGGTATTATATTGCATATACCTGGTATAACTGTTTTTTTAGAAACACCATGTGTGCACGTTTATGTAATAATATACCTTCTGTGACCTTTTTAATGAGTAAGTCCTCCTCTTTTTGGTTGAATAATGTTTAAACAACATAACCAATGTTATAAATATATTAAAGTGGATGTCCATTGAATACTCCATACACCCCTATTACATGAACCATTTGAGTTCATGTATTTAGTTAATTCATCACTTAATATTTATAACCCTTAGGTGTATTCTTGTAACCTTTCATGTATCTTATATCCTATAAATAGGGTATTCTTTATCCTATGAAAGGACACACAAGAAACACACTTGAATAAGATAACTTCTACATTCTTTTCCTATATATCTTGTCTCTATTACTATATTGTTCTATTTTGCTCTCATTTCTTAATACGTTATCAGCACGAGTTGCTCAAATCATTGTTACTTTGCCTGCTCCACAGGGCTCTAATTTCATTCTCATCTTTTGAAGTTGAGTCTTTTTCATCCGGTATGTATTTACAGTTTTATTCTTAGCAACGTTTTAATATATATAAGCTATACGGTAGAAGGCTATGAACTTTGATTTTGTGCCAGTTTCAATTTTGACTGTATGTTCCACTAATTTCTATCTGATCCTAGTTTAGTCTTTGGTAAAGATAAAGTATAGAATCATCTGTTAAATATTTAATGTAAAGAATTAGCATATTAATTAGAATAAAGATGGTGTTTTCTCTCTCCATGTTACCATGACTATATATACTATTGAATTAATACATGTTTCTTCATTTTCTATTTCAAAAATTTTATTTTATTTTGTAAAACTTGCATATGGGTGAGGATATTTATCATATTAGTTTACCTTACAATGTTTTATATTTTAATAAACTAAGTAATCGACATAAATGATGCTTTATTAATTAAGATTATTGAGGTTAGTAATCATACAATTGCAATTAGTATACATAGTATAATTAAAGATTATGCATTAATTTACTATGATACATAATGAAGTAACAACACATGTTCTCTTAATTTTACGATTTAGTATATTGACCTATAACTATAAATGGTATGCATTGATTACCAAAAATAAATAAATAAATAAATAAATGGTATGCATTGATAATAATTCTTAGCATTCTAATTCACTTATTTTCTATGATAGTTTTTGTTATGTCGAATTTGTCAAAACTTGAATTTGTGGCACTTGACATCTCTGGGAATAACTATTTGTCATGGGTACTTGATGCTGAAATTCACCTTGATGCTAAAGGTCTTGATGACACTATTAAAGAAGGAAATGAAGCATCAAGTCAGGATAAGGCGAAATCCATGATTTTCCTTCGACATCATCTCGATGAAGGGTTAAAAAGTGAATGTTTAACCTTGAAAGATCCATTTCAACTATGGACTAGTTTGAAAGAGCGATATGACCACCTAAAGGCCACGGTATTGCCAAGAGCTTGTCGTGAGTGGATGCACTTACGGCTACAAGAATATAAGGCCATATGTGAATATAATTCTGCTGTATATAGAATAATTGCCCAACTAAATTTATGTGGGGAATCTATGAATGATGAGGACATGTTGGAAAAGACTCTTTCCACTTTTCATGCTTTAAATATGGTGTTACAGCAAAAATACCGTGAAAAGGGCTTTAAGAAATATTCTGAGTTAATTTTATACCTTATTTTGGCTGAACAACATAATGCCCTTTTAGTGAAAAATCATAAAGCCCGCTCACTGGTGTCACGACCCAAAATCGCACCACAGGCGTTGTAATGACCCAACCGGTTATTTTGACTTTTAGAATCCCGTTCTCCTAA
The DNA here is from genome assembly GCA_000715115.1 of Nicotiana otophora. Lineage (NCBI taxonomy): Eukaryota > Viridiplantae > Streptophyta > Magnoliopsida > Solanales > Solanaceae > Nicotiana > Nicotiana otophora. The sequence continues at coordinate 20,412 of AWOL01S0020822.1, forward strand.
ATAAAACTCCCCATATGTGCTTTTAAAACTTTATGACTTGCGGGGATGGTTGGTTCGGGATTTAAAAGTGTTCGGGTTGAAATCGGAACACTTAGTTCCTTAAGTTGGCCTTAAAATGCTAAGTTTGACTTTGGTCAACATTTTGAGAAAACGACCCCGGAATAGAATTTTGATGATTCCAACAGCTCCGTATGGTGATTTTGGACTTAGGAGCGTGTTCAAAATTTTATTTGGAAGTCCGTAGTTAAATTAGGTTTGAAATGGCTAAAATAGGAATTTTAGTTTGGAAGTTTGACCGGGGAGTTGACTTTTTGATACCGGGGTCGGAATCCAATTCTGATAATTTTCATAACTCCGTTAGGTCATTTATGACTTGCGTGCAAAATTTGAGGTCAATCATACTTGATTTTGTAGGTTCCGGCTTCATTTGTAGAAATTGAAAGTTTCAAAGTTCATTAGGCTTGAATCTATGTGTTATTCGTGTTTTTAGTGTTGTTGGATGTGATTTGAGGACTCGACTAAGTTCGAACGATATATTTGGACTTGTTGGTATATTTGGTTGAGGTCCCGAGGGGCTCGAGTGAATTTCGGATACTTAACAGATCATTTTTGGACTTGGCTTGAAAGCTGAAGTTCTAGTTTCTGCAGGTTCTGGTTTCCTTCTACGCGATCGCGTGAGAAGGTATGCGATCGCGTAGGGTTAATTGGGCAGCTGAAATTTTATGCTATGCGATCGCGTAGGTTTGACAAGCAGTGCTATGCGAACGCGTGGCTAAGACCGCGTTCGCGAAGAGGAAGCGAGGTAGAAGCTGGGCCACGCGCTTTATGCTTCGCGATCGCTTGAGAAGGCTCGCAATCGCGTAGGCTTGCGGAGACTGTGCTTCACGATAGCGTGGGATTTTCTGCGATCGCGTAGAGTTATTTTGGGCAATAAAAACTTGTGCTTCGCGATCACGTGAGTTGGTCCACTATCGCGTAGAAGAATTCCTCTGCAGAATGTTTAAGTTCTGAAAATTGGAATTTTTAAAGATTTGGGGCTCGGATTGAGGTGATTTTTGGGAGATTTTCAGAAACAATATTGGGGTAAGTATTCTTAACTCAATCTTGGTTAGATTACCCGAATCCATCACTGTGTTTAACAATTAATTGGTGATTTAAGTTGGAAAAGTTTAAAAACACTCTTGGATAGATTTGAGGGTCGAATTGTTATTAGAATTTGGTATTTTTGGTATGGTTAGACTCGTGGTTGAATCGACGTTCATATTTCGTAACTTTTACCGGATTCCGAGACGTGGTCCCCACGGGCAATTTTTGAGTTAATTTCGAATTTTATAGAAAAAAATATAGTATTTTCTTATGAAATTGATTTTATAATTTTTGTTGACTGTATCGAATTAATTATGACTAGATACGAGTCGATCGGAGTCGAAAAGTCGAGGAAAAGGCATACTACTTGATTAAATTGGAGCAAGTCGAGATAAGTGACTTGTCTAACCTTGTGTGGGGGAAATTTTCCCTAGAATTGGTATTGATGTGATAATTGTAATGTGATGAAAGTCGTGTACACAAGGTGACAAGTGTGTACACGGGCTAAATGTGAAAGATTATATTTTTAAATTGTGTAGATCACTGTTGCATATTAATTAAATTATTAAATCTTGTGATATTCTCCAGCATTGATCTGATTTATATACTTTTAATTTGCTTGACCTTCTCCTGCTAATTGTTTTTACCAGTTAGCTGAAACTCGTTTTTTTTTATTCGGTGTATTAATTAAAGGTGAAATTTCTTTAATTTCAAATATTGTAAAAATGAAGTATTTTGCAATTAAAAATTTGATATTTAAAATAAGGTAGTAAATTTGTGAATTATTATATTTGGTGAATATTTTGTGAGATTTTCGTATTAATTGTGATGGAGCCGTGAGCTCTTTATTATGGAAAAATATTGTTGTTGATTTATTTTGGCAAATTGAAATATTTGGGCACTTGAGGTGCAAATTGTGATATATTATGATATTGATACGCATGCGGTGGTATAAGGCTTGGGTGTTGAAACGCATGTGGTGAGATAAGGGTGGCTTGAAACGCGTGGCTAGTAGGGAAAACTACTAGAAGACATGCGATGTGATAAGGATGGCTAAAACGCGGGATGCTATTTCGGGAAAAAAAATATTTTCTTTAAATTAAATTGTGAAGACTTCCACTGTGATATAAGAAAATGAGATATTGTAAATTTATTTATGATTTGGGACTACGAGGCGGTACCTCGGGAGTGCCCTTGTTGATATTGTATGGCCGCAGTTGCATTTGATTTTTGTTGTGATTTTCTTGAAAGTTGAAAAGAATTCTGTTTTGTTTCCACGATGTATTAATTGTCATTATTTGGTGTAATTAAATGATGACATACTAGTTGATTCATTTCCATTGTCATTTTATCTTATTATATTATTAAACATTTTACCATGCCATTATTTATTTTCTAGTAGGGTCTGACCTAATCTCGTCACTACTCTACAGAGGTTAGGCTTGGCACTTACTGGGTACCGCTGTAGTGTACTCATACTACGCTTCTGCACATCTTTTTGTGCAGATCCAGGTACATCTTACCAGCCCAAACATCAGTGAGTTACCTATGCACGGAGACTTCGAGGTATATCTGCCAGCGTCCGTAAACTCCGGACTCCCCTTCTATCATTAATATGTTGCTTCCTTATTTTACGTTAGACCTTGATATATATTGAGGATAAATTCTTAGAAGCCTGTGACTTATTTCTACCGAATTTTGGGAATTATAATTGTTTGAATTGTAGTTTATTTATTTCAGATATCTATTATTATTCCGCATTGATAGGCTTACCTTGTCTTAGTGATCAGGTGCCATCACGACCTCCTACGGAGGAAATTTGGGGTCGTGACAAGCGTCGTGATGGCACCTAGTCTCTAAGACTAGGTAAGCCGCTTTCCATTACATTTCGAAGCCATTTTTTTAATAGAATCTGAATTAAATAGATAATCAAAACCAACAGCGGAACAAATATGAATATAACAACCTCCCAAGATTGGTAGTACTGAGTCACGAACTCTAACTGAATACATGAAATGATCTCAAGAATCAAATACTCAATATTGTTTGATTAATAATTAACAGAACAATAAAATGAAAAGACTTCAAGGGACTGCGACGACCAAGCAGCTCTACCATGAATCCTTGCGATCACAATTTAACTCTGTCCGAGTCCGATAGCTCCAATACCTGGCTCTGCACAAAAATGTGCAGAAGTATAGTATGAGTACACCACGGTCGATACCCAGTAAGTATCAAGACTAACCTCAGTGGAGTAGAGACGATGTACAGTCAAGACATTCACTAGTCTAATAGCTTGTGCAATAAGATATACAAAATAATAGAAAATAAATAACAATAAGTGCAACAAGAACACCATTAATAACATTCAACAATTTATAAATATAAGTACACCCAATTAAATCAATTATTCAAATAAATATCTTTCACATATAATTCTTCCGAATAAATCTCTTTCAAATATAATTCCTTCAAATAAATATCTTTCAAATATACTTCCTTTAAATAAATCTCTCTCAAATATAATTTCTTCAAATAAATACCTTTCGAATGTAATTCTTTCAAATAAATCTTTTTGAGTAAATATTCTTCCAAATAAATATTTTGAATATAATTCTTTTAATTAAAAAGTCACCATGTGACACTTTATTTCATAATTATACAACTACGGGTCTCAGCATATTTTCATATTTTTCTTAAACACGGGTCTCAGCCCACTTTCATATTTTCACGACACTTTGTGATTATAATAAAATCATCATATTTCTCCGGCACCTCGTGCCCTCATTTCATATCACAACTGCACGGACAATTTATGTGCAAATATCATCATTATTTTCTCATGACACCTCGTGCCCACATTTCATATCATAATCCGCCTGGCAATGGCCACAGACCCCAATTTCAACATAAATCAGACTATTACCAATTTACCAACAACAAGACAAATTGCACAAGATAGAAAAATAAACACAATAAAAATCACAACATCACATAAAAATTTCCAACGCAACAACCCCACATCATCACATATCATCCCTAACAATAGCCACCATTATCTCTCCTATAGCCACCCTTATCACTCCTATAATAGCCTCTCGTATTCCTCCGCCCTGACAATATCAATAGCCACCCTTATCGCTCCTATAGCCACCTTTATCGCTCCGCCCAGATAATATTCTAATACACATAACAACAGTAAAATGCCTCCGTTATGCCCACATAATATCAACAGTGGGATGCCACCCTTATATCCTCAAAATGATAACTCAATTAACACAATAATTTACATGGAATATTATCACGGCAACGTAACGAAAATCAATTCATATCATAATTTGCCCAATGGACACAACCAATTACAAGGATATAACAAAATTAATTAATTTCACAACAAATAGCCCAAGGCTCCACACAATGTATATAAAACCTCAAAAATAATCAACAAAGATAGAAAAATAATCAACATAGGGCACACCTTCATTAATTCAAATTTAGATAATTATATTAACGCTTCTTCTTAATCTTGCTTAATTAATTATTTGCATAGGGAAAATTCATAATGAAATCAAATTCCAAGAAATATCAAACCATAAGTGGTACAAATGTTAACACCAGAATTTGCTTGCACCAGCCTTCATTCAATCGATCATATCATTATGTACAAATGTGCAAATCATGAATGGCTAAACTTTCTGGAAACTAGAATTAAAAGACTACAACTTTTACGTTTTGATAAGATTTTGATTCCTTATGAATTGTGAGATATAAGCTTCCAAAATCGGCTCCACGCATCAGAAATTTCTGGCGAACTTTCTGGCGAAATTGCTCTACCAGCCTTCATTAAATCTATCATAACTTTCTGTAAAAGTGTCCAAATAATGAATGGTTTAACTTTATGAAAACTAGAATTAAAGAGATACAACTTTGACGTTTTAGAAATTTTCAGATTCCTTATAGATTGTGAGATATAAGCTTCCAAAGTTGGCTCCACGCACCAGAAATTTCTGGCGAACTGCTTTGCAACAGAAATTTCCAGCAACCCTCTTTGTTCGAAATCCATTCCGTTTACCTTCTGAAATCCACCCGAGGCCCTCGGGACCTTACCAAATTATATCAACATGTCCCAAAATACAATACGAACTTAGTCGAGACTTCATACCATGTCAAACAACACCGAAATTACGAATCGCACATCGAATTGAATTATGAGTTTTCAATTCTTCCAACTTCTATATTTTGCGCTGAAACTTATCAAATCAATCCGGAATGACTTCCAATTTTGCACACAAGTCATAATTGACATAACGATGCTATTCCAATTACCGAACCCGTTATCAAAAAGTCAACCCCCGGTCAAACCTCCCAAAAATTCATCTTTCGCCATTTCAAGTCTAATTCCACTACAAACCTCCAAATAATATTTCGGGCACGCTCCTAAGTCCAAAATCACCATACAGAGCTATTGTCAGTATCAAAATTCTATTACGGAGTTGTTTTCTCAAAAGTCAACTCTCCGGTCGACTCTTTCCATTTAAGCTTCTAAATAAGGATTGTTCTTTTAATTTAATTCCGAATCTTCAGTAAATCAAACTCGACCACAACCGCGAGTCACAATACATATTGCGAAGCTGCTTGAGATCTTAAGTCACTAAACGGGGCGTTTATTCTTAAAATAACAAGTCGGGTCGTTATATTCTCCACCTCTTAAACAAACGTTCGTCCTCGAACGTGCTAAGAATTATTCTGAGGTTACCAAATTGACGATTTTACTTTTACATATATACTCATGGTTGATCCCACGTTACCGTATTTGAGATAAGACCGACAACACCATCTCAATTGAGATTATTTCTTTTATCCATATTTGTAAACTTTAAGACCAATTTCATACACTCCAAACATTCTCAAAAGGCTTGATTTTTACAACAACGCATGGTATTAGTCTCAACTGGCTATAGCAACTCGTGCCTACGCACACATCAACTTTCTTGATAGTGCTGAAGTTCTTCAAAGTTTTTTTTGGGGTGTCACATTCTCCCTTGCTTAGGATCATTCGCCCTCAAACACATAACATAACTTATCCCTTCTTTTGCACGTCTCAATCCCCCAAATTCTTACTAACTCCAAAAATTTTCAGAAATTTCGGCAGAGTCTCCCCTTTAATTGAGCCTATCCACCTGCCAGAGTAAAACCAGAACAACTCCTAACAACACATCCACCACCCAATAAAACACCACAATATATATATATATATATATATATATATATATATATATATATATATATATATCAATAACACAAATCTCAGTATTACAAGTACTGTATTATCATAATAATATCAGGACATGAAGCACATAATATGTATGTCCATCACCACATCTCTGGTCTTAATAGTTGTTCATAATCGATTACAACATCGCCCATTTAACTTCATATTAACAAAAACCTCGTTTCAATTTTTTCACAACACTGATAGCAAAATGTGAGGCATGAAGACCTCATAACTATTTACCCGACTTAACGAGTCACTTTTAACGCCACCTGGGCACTCACCTTGTAGGTTAAAACTCAATAATTACAACACAATTATGGCACAGAAATACATAAAAGAATTATCACATAAGCGTATCAGGTATAGCTCCCTATTAGTACTATAGTACAAATTAAACTTCACCAAGGGAGAAATTAAACTCATAAATATTTCACCACAAGGAACTCGTCCTTATATAACTTTCACCGCGGCTCGTAGCCCGGTTTAAATATTTCACATCATATAAAAATGCGAGAATCTCGTCCTCAACACCGAATCAGAAGTATTTTGCACATTGTGCCAACTGAAATTTCAATTTCCTTTCTTTCTTCTTTTCAATAAATTTTTTAACATTTTTCATAACACATAATGAACCCTCATAATGGTAGGGAATGAAATTCTTAAAATTGGAATCAATTATTCCGAAACATATCAAACTCACTATAATGAATAATAAAAATTTACTTTTGGACTTATAGCCCTCAATGGTGCACAAAACTAAAAATGACAGACACGGGCTCACATCTTCAAATCTCCCAACAGGGATAAACATATAAGTGGGTCACAAAATTACGAAGCCCACCCATAAGCGGAGCATAATAGGAGGACTCGCCTCAATATTCAGAACCAAATCAAATTAAGGTAAAATATCCTTTTATAACAAATCGGGATCATACCTATAATGACACCATCTGGTGTATCGGCCTCAGCCAAATCATAGCGATTATATCAACGGGTAGGGTCTCCACCTCTTAGGCGCCCTCTACCCGCCTGTCCTCTACCCCTAACTGGCTGTGCCCGTGGAGTATTAGCTACACTGGGGCCCATAGTCTGAGTGTTCTGATAAAATCTACCCCTCCCAAGTCTGGGGCAGTCTCTCATAATGTGCCTAGTATCACCACACTCAAAACAACACCTCTGAGGTCGCGATTGCTCGTACTGAGTCTGTACCAGATAACTGGAATAACCATTATAGAAATCCCGTGTCGGCGGTGCATTGTAAGAACTTACTGGAGCACTCCAAGTAACCTGATATGCGGACTGAGCTGACCGACTGCTCGAGCCTCCTCTATAATGGGTCGTAGCTGAAGAGTAAAATCCACTGAACCCTCCAGATCTTCGAGACCTTTTGGCCTCCTTAGACTCCCTTTCCTCTCCTAAAACACCCTCAATCTTCCTTGCAATCTCCACTACTTGTTAAAATAGAGTATTAGTTTGCAACTCTCGAGCCATGCATGTTTTAATATCTTAATCGAGCCCCTCAATGAATCTGCGGATCCGTTCTCTGACTGTAGAAACCAAGATAGGTGCATGACGGGCTAACTCACTGAACTTGACAGCATATTCTGACATTGTCATAGTGCCCTGACGCAACCGTTCAAACTCTGTGCGCCACACATCTCGGAGAGTCTGGGGAACAAACTCTTTCAAGAACATATCCGAAAATTGGGCCCAAGTTAGTGGTGTTGCATCGGCTGGTCTACCTTCTTTATAGATTTTCCACCACTGATACGTTGCGCCTGAAAGTTAAAATATAGTAAAGGGAACTCTGCTCACTTCCATAATACCCATGGTACGGAGAATACAATGATAATTTTCTATAAGTATTTGGGCATCCTCTGTAGTTGTGCCACTGAAAGTAGGTGGACTATACCTCTTAAACCTCTCAAGTCTCTTTTGTTCTTCTTCTAATGCCTCTGACCTAACCTTAGGCCGAATCGAAATAACAGGTTGTACCGGTATTACTCCCGGAACCTGACCAATGTGAACTTGCTGCTCTGGAGTTGTGGTAGGAGTCTCAACTACTCCCCCAATCTGTGAAATATTTGGTGCAACAGAGATCAATCCCGCCTGAGTTAAGGTACCAAACATACTCAGGAACTATGCTAAAGTCTCCTGAAGTTCGGGGGTAACAATAGGTGCTTCTGGTACCTGTCCCACAACTGGAACTACTAGCGGCTCCTCAACTGTTGTTCTGATAGGTGCTGTAGTAGCGACTCGTGCCCTTCCTCGGCCCCGACCTCTTGCGGCCCAAGCAGTATGCGCAGGTATCGGCTCCGCTGACCCGGTAGCACGTGTCCTCACCATCTATCAGAGAATAGAGATACAAAGGCTCAAATTTCAAATCCAACAAATTCTGCATGACAAGAATGAAAGAAGTGGAAATTTCCTAACAATTCTGTAGACTCTCGAAGATAAGTACAGACGTCTCCGTACAGATCCGCAAGACTCTACTAGACTCGTTCGTGACTCGTAGAACCTATGAACCTAGAGCTCTGATACCAACTTGTCACGACCCAAAATCCCACCACAAGCGTCGTGATGGCACCGAGTCTCTAAGACTAGGTAAGCCGCTTTCCATTACATTTTGAAGCCATTTTTTTAATAGAATCTGAATTAAATAGATAATCAAAACCAACAGCGGAACAAATATGAATATAACAACCTCCCAAGACTGGTAGTACTGAGTCACGAACTCTAACTGAATACATGAAATGATCTCAAGGATCGAATACTCAATATTGTTTGACTAATAATTAAGAACAATAAAATGAAAAGACTTCAAGGGACTACAACGACCAAGCAGCTCTACCATGAATCCTTGCGATCATAATTTAACTCTGTCCGAGTCCGATAGCTGTAATACCTAGCTCTGCACAAAAATGTACAGAAGTGTAGTATGAGTACACCACGGTCGGTACCCAGTAAGTATCAAGACTAACCTCAGTGGAGTAGAGACGAGGTATAGCATGTGCAATAAGATATACAAAATAATAGGAAATAAATAACAATAAGTGTAATAAGAAAATCATTAATAACGCTCAACAATTTATAAATATAAGTACACCCAATTAAATCAAGTGCCAATATCATCATTATTTACTCACGACACCTCGTGCCCACATTTCATATCATAATCCGCCTGGCAATGGCCACAGACCCCAATTTCAAACATAAATCAGACTTTTACCAATTTACCACTGAAAGTAGGTGGACTATACCTCTTAAACCTCTCAAGTCTCTTTTGTTCTTCTTCTGATGCCTCTGACCTGACCTCAGGCCGAATCGGAATAACAGGTTGTACCGGTATTACGCCCAAAACCTGACCATCGTGAACCTGCTTCTTTGGAGTTGTGGTAGGAGTCTGAGCTGTTCTGACAGGTGCTCTAGTCGCGGCACGTGCCCTTCCTTGGCCTCTACCTCGGCCCCGGTCTCTTGCGGCCCTAGCAGTATGCACGGGTATCTGCTCCGCTGACCCGGTAGTACGTGTCCTCACCATCTGTGAGAGAATAGAGATACAAAGGCTCAAATTTCAAATCCAATAAATTCCGCACGGCAAGAATGAAAGAAGTTGAAATTTACTAACAGTTTTGTAGCCTCTCGAAGATAAGTACAAACGTCTCCGTACCGATCCGCAAGACTCTATTAGACTCGTTCGTGACTCGTAGAACCAATGAACCTAGAGCTCTGATACTAACTTGTCACGACCCAAAATCCCACCACAAGCGTTGTGATGGCACCTAGTCTCTAAGACTAGGTAAGCCGATTTTGCATTACATTTCGAAGCCATTTTTTAATAGAATATGTATTAAATAGATAATCAAAACCAACCGCGGAACAAATATGAATATAACAACCTCCCAAGACTAGTAGTACCGAGTCACGGACTCTAACTGCATACATGAAATGATCTCAAGGATCGAATACTCAATTTTATTTGATTAATAATTAACAGTACAATAAAATGAAAAGACATCAAGGGACTGCGACGACCAAGAAACTCTACCTTGAATCCTTGCGATCACACTTTAACTCTGTCCGAGTCTGATAGCTCCAATACCTGGCTCTGCATAAAAATGTGCAGAAGTGTAATATGAGTACACCACGGTCGGTACCCAGTAAGTATCAAGACTAACCTCAGTGGAGTAGAGACGAGGTATAGCATGTGCAATAAGATATACAAAATAATAGGAAATAAATAATAATAAGTGCAATAAGAAAATCATTAATAACGCTCAACAATTTATAAATATAAGTACACCCAATTAAATCAAGTGCCAATATCATCATTATTTACTCACGACACCCCGTGCCCACATTTCATATCATAATCCGCATGGCAATGGCCACAGACCCCAATTTCAACATAAATCAGACTTTTACCAATTTACCAACAACAAGACCAATTGCATAAGATTTAAAAATAAACACAATAAAAATCACAACATCACATAAAAATTTCCAACGCAACAACCCCACATCATCAGATATCATCCCTGACAATAGCCACCCTTATCTCTCCTATAGCCACCCTTATCACTCCTATAATAGACTCTCTTATCCCTCCGCTCTGACAATATCAATAGCCACCCTTATCTCTCCTATAGCCACCCTTATCTCTCCTATAGCCACCCTTATCGCTCCGCCCAGACAATACCCCAACACACATAACAACACTGAAATGCATCCCTTATGCCCACATAATATCAACAGTGAGATGCCACCCTTATATCCTCAAAATGATAACTCAATTAACACAACAATTTACAAGGAATATTATCACGACAACGTAACAAAAATCAATTCATATCATAATTTGCCCAATGGCCACAACCAATTCCAAGGATATAACAAAATCAATTAATTTCACAACAAATAGCCCAAGGCTCCACACAATGTATATAAAACCTCAAAAACAATCAAAAAAGATAGAAAAATAATCAACATAGGGCACACATTCATTAATCCAAATTTAGATAATTATATTTAACACTTCTTCTTAAGCTTGCTTAATTAATTATTTGCAGAGGAAAAATTCATAATGAAATCTAATTCCAAGAAATATCAAACCATCAAACTCATGGAAATCACATAACTATACAAGTAATAATTACATCAAATTGTCATATAAAAACAAGTTCAATAATTGTGATTTGAGGCATGACAATTAGATGATTAAATATATACCAACAATTATCCAATTTATTACAAAATATGCCCAAGACTTTAACTTAATAAATTTTACACATATAAGCCCGAGTATATACTCGTCACCTCGCGTACATGGCTTTTCACATTTCACAAATGGCACATAAGACAAGATGCCTAAGGGGTAATTCCTCCACTCGCGGTAAAGCAAGAAACTTATCTTTTGAAGTTAGGCCGATATTCCAAAATAGCTTTCTTACTTAAATTGACCTCAGGACAGCTCAAATCTATCCAAATTAATTGTATAACTTTATTAAAATTCATCGGAAATAATTCCGGATAATAAAACGTCGACTTAAAAATTTATTCTAAAAAGTCAAGAAAAGTCAACGCGGGGCTCGCCTCTCGGAACCCGACATAATTTTCACGAAATTCGAACACTCATTTCGATACGAGTTCAAGCATACCGATTTTATCAAATTCCAATAACAACTAGACCTCCAAATCTTAAATTTTCGTTTTTAGAAGATTTTTCAAAAATCTTGATTTTTCTTCCATAAATTCACGGATTCATGATGTAAATGAGTATGGAATCATGAAATATAATCAATATAGGATAAGGAACACTTACCCTAATGTTTTCCTTTGAAAATCGTCCAAGAACAGTGCTCCAAAAATCCAAAACGAAATGAAGGAAATGACTTTAAGTTTCTGCCCATCCGTCACTAAAAGTCCATTTTCCGTCACTAAAAGTCCACACCAGAACTTGCTTGCACTAGCCTTCATTCAATCGATCATAATGTTATGTACAAACGTCCAAATCATAAATGGTTTAACTTTCTAGAAACTAGAATCAAAAGACTACAACTTTCATATTTTGATAATTGTCTGATGCCTTATGAATTGCGAGAAATAAGCTTCCAAAATCGACTCCATGCATTAGAAATTTCTGGCAAAATTATTGGCGAAACTGCTCTACAAGCCTTCATTCAATCCATCATAACTTTCTGTACAAATGTCCAAATAATGAATGGTTTATCTTTATGGAAACTAAAATTAAAGGGCTACAACTCTGACGTTTTAAAAAGTTTCAGATTTGTGATGACCTAAAAGAGTCATCTTAAGTTTTAGAACTCGAATCTGCACTTTTAAGCCTTAAAAATCTCATTTTTACCCTCCTCGATTTGTGTTCGCAGTCCGGGCAGGTTTCCGGAAAGCTTTTATGTTAAAAACTAATGCAAATAAAAAATTTTGCCCTAAAAGTTGATTTTAGTTGACTTCGGTCAATATTTCTTGGTAACTGGGCCCGGATCCGTACTTTGACGGCCCCGGTAGGTCTGTATCAAATTATGTGACCTGGGCATATGTCCGAAATCGCATTCGGAGGTCCCTAGCTTGAGTTATGTATTTTTGATGAAAATTAAAAGTTTGAAAATTATTTGTTTTTAAGAATTGATTGATATTTGCCATTGTAAGTATCGGGTCCGTATTTTGGTTCTGAAGCCCGGTACAAGTTCATTATGATATTTAAGACCTGTCTGTGAAATTTGTTAAGAAATGGAGTTGATTTGACGTGATTCAGACGTCCAGTTGAGAAAATAAAAATTTTAAAGTGTTCTTGAGAATTTCATTTGATTTGGTGCTAAATTCGTAGTTCTAGGCATTATTTTGGCAATTTGATCACGCGAGCAAGTTCGTATGATGTTTTTAGACTTGTGTGCATGTTTGGTTTGGAGCCCCGAGGGCTCGGGTGAGTTTCGGATAGGCCACGGGATGTTTTGGACTTTGAAAATCTGGTATTTTCCTGCAGTAGGTGTTTTGGGGCTGTGAGTTGTCCCAGGGGCGTAGTTCAGGGTGGTGGGGCCCAGCCCAGGTGTTATGCTTTCCCAGCCAGGCCTGAGACTGAGTCATCTGACGCTGTTATCATGGGTAATGTTTCAGTTTGCAGTAGAGATTCTTCAGTTCTATGTTATCCGGGATCTACTTACTCCTATGTGTCATCCTATTATGCTTCCTATTTGGTTGTGCCCCGTGATTCTTTAAGTGCTTCTGTGTATGTGTCCACACCAGTGGGAGATGCTATTATTGTAGATCGTGTTTATCATTCGTGTGTGGTCACCATTGGGAGTCTTGAGACTCGTGTAGATCTTCTACTTCTCGACATGGTTGATTTTGATGTCATACTAGGTATGGATTGGCTGTCACCTTATCATGCAATATTAGACTGTCACGCCAAGACGGTGACCTTAGCCTTGCAAGGGTTGTCTCGATTAGAGTGGAGAGGAAATCTTGGCCATTCTGTCAGTAGGGTTATCTCTTATGTGAAGGCTCGGCATATGGTCAAGAAGGGGTGTCTAACTTATTTGGCTTATGTCTGCGATTCTAGTGTAGAGGTTCCTTCCATAGATTCGTTGCCGGTTGTTCGTGAGTTTCTAGAGGTGTTTTCATGCAGACCTGCCGGGGATGCCACCCGACAAGGATATTGATTTCTGCATTGATTTGGCTCCGGGCACTCAGCCTATTTCCATTCTGCCATATCGCATAGCCCCGCCAGAGTTAAAAGAATTGAAGGAGCAGTTGCAAGATTTGCTTGATAAGGGCTTCATTAGACCTAGTGTCTCGCCCGGGGTGCACCTGTGTTGTTTGTGAAGAAAAAAGATGGATCGATGAGGATGTGTATAGATTATCGGCAGTTGAACAAAGTCAGCATCAAGAACAAATATCCATTGTCGAGGATTAATGATTTATTTGATCAGCTTCACGGTGCCAAGGTGTTTTCAAAGATTGATTTGAGTTCTGGCTACCGTCAATTAAGGATTAGGGCATCCGATGTTCCTAAGGCATCTATTCGGACTCAGTATGGGCATTATGAGTTTCTAGTGATGTCATTTGGGCTGACAAATGCCCCAGCAGCATTCATGGATTTGATGAACCGGGTGTTCAAACCCTACTTGGATTCCTTTGTGGTTGTGTTTATTGATGATATCTTGATCTACTCCCATAGTCAAAAGGAGCATGAGCAGCACCTTCGGATCGTTCTTAAGATCTGAAAGACATCCAGTTATATGCTAAGTTCTCAAAATGCGAGTTTTGGTTGAGTTCAGCTACTTTCTTGGGTCACATTGTATCAGCATAAGGTATTCAGGTGGATCCTAAGAAGATTGAGGCAGTCTAGAACTGGCCTAGACCCACATCAGCTACAGAGATCCGTAGTTTCCTGGGTTTGGCATGCTATTACCATCGATTTGTGGAGGGGTTTTCATCCATATCAGCCCTGTTGACCAGATTGACCCCGAAGGGTGCCCCATTCAGGTGGTCAGACGAGGGTGAAGCGAACTTTTAGAAGCTCAAGACTGTTTTGACCACGGCACTGGTATTGGTGTTACCCATAGGTTCAGGATCTTATACAGTATATTGTGATGCATCTCATATTGGTCTGGGTGCGGTATTGATGCAGGGTGGCAAGGTTATTGCATATGCTTCG